>JACXGM010003258.1:24145-34948 GCA_016801145.1 Umbra pygmaea | reverse complement strand
CATCAAGTATCCTTGAGATTCATAGATTCTGAGCAATCTAATGGCTTTTTTAGTCCGCTGTTCAAACAGTTTGGTCCCCAACACTCCCCTTTGTATAATGAGAATCAGAATCGTATTTTATTTTATCATGATTTGTGCCAGTTACAACATGTTCCTTATGCAGTGAAATGCTTGGTTATCAAGTCCTTTCAAAACAATGCAAACCATTCTAGTAGAATAACAAAACACAGCAGCAATACAATAGAGCATGTTGCATAATGAACACTGACTTAAGATTTTGTGTAGATTAATCCAGAAGTTATAGAAAATGTTCAGTATTTAACATTAATTTGAATGGTGATGGCATTCCCTAGACTATTTAATACATAAACAACAATTGATGCAACAATGTAATTGTATTCAATAAAAACTCAAAGAGGTCACAGAAGGTTTCAACCCAGCAAAGTTGCAAACATTAAGCCGAGCTACTTTAATGTTTTTGCGTCAGGAGTGGCATATTCACCCAACATCAATGTGGAGAGCATGCCAAGACAAATGAAAGCCAATTATAATAATAATAATTATTATTATTATTATACAGTTAATATTAATATTCCACCAAATTTTGATTTCAGAACTGATCCTAAGTTAACACATTAGTATTGTGTTGTTTAAAAATAAGTATTAACGTTTATTCTTTGCCTTATTCGAGGTCTGACAACAGCATCTTTGTTGTTATTTTGACCAGTTGCATTTTCTGCAAATAAAGGCTCTGAATGACAATATTTTTATTTATAATTTGGGTGAAATGTTGTCACTCGCTGAATGGGCAAGTTTATTTAATAGAAAGAGCAGAGTGTCCATTCATAGGAGTCTGAGTAGAGTCTGAAGTCTTTGACCAAGAGTCTGAGTCAAGTCACGAGTCACTTAACCCTAAGTGCACATTACCACTAGCTATATATCAAGATTAAAATTTTACATAGCATATTATCAGTGGTTTAAATGAATATTTATTTAAAAAAATCTTATATAGAAATACTGTTTATTTTTAAATGTTCTACAATAAAATGTTCAACAATTTCACTGCAACTGCTAATTCCTGACATAATTACAGGTATAAAATGCTAAAGAACATAAACAACAACAAAAAAACACTAAACATGGAGGTCATAACTTACTACTGATCTTGCTCTGTCCCTCATCACTGAGTTAATTAGTTGATTCAGATGATTAGGTTAATAGCTCATTTAGAGACCCTTTTCATTATATGCTAATTCTTTGAGATGGGAATTTTGGGTTCATGAGCTGTATGCCAAAATCATCAGTATTACAACAATAAATGACCTGAAATATTTCAGTTGGTGTGCAATGAATCTAAAATATATGAAAGTTAAATTTTTATCATTACATTATTGAAAATAATTAACTTTATCACAATATGCTAATTTCTTGAGAAGGACCTGTATGTGTCGAGCCATGTCAAAAGAATTTCTCTGCATCGGATGATGTGATGTTATTCGATGCATATGATAAATAAACAACTTTGACTTTGACTTTAGCCTCAATGCTCACAAAGACCTCAAATTCACAAAATAGCCCGTTTTTAAGATTTTTAGTTTCCCATATAGAATCGGCTTGTTAGTTTTTTCTGTTTTTAGGTTCATAGTTAGCTAAGGAACAAAGGCAAATATGGTGTTGCAATCAAATGTTCATTCTTTGATTTACACTGCGTAAAATGTCCTTTATCAAAGTGTGTTAGACTGTGTCATGTCATCTTGACATCATGTGCAGCAGACCTGAATAGCTACTGTAAGTTTCAAACTGTATCTACTTTAAGTGTGTGCTATTTGATGTCAAATCCCAATACTTGATGACACTGTGAATCCAAGCCCTTGGTACATTCTGACACATATGACACTGCGTTTCTAAATGTGTACAAAAGTGTTAAGATTCCCTTCAAGAAAAGGTAATTGGCTCTTCGAGAGATGGGGCGGAGTCTCCGCCAGGGAGCCTCCATTATATTCAAATCCATTGTCTATGTGGATTAGAGTGCAGTCTTTTTACTAAATGTGAAGACTTTAAGCTGTGGCATTCAAAGAAGCATTGAATTTATTAGAGTTTTTTTCAATTGCTAACACACAAAAGGCAACATTTGGCTCATCGTCTCAAAACTCAACACACGAGAATTCTTTACACAACACTTGGAGATTATTATCTAACTGCCATGTCAAAACTGCCATTCTGCAATCAAAACTTAACACTCGGACTTCAAAAGGCCCTCTTCAGATCGATAGGGAACACACATGCACCTGAACAATGAACAGTCAAACAGACACAACACACTGGTCAACTTTACTCAAGACTCTTCTGTCATTTGTAGTGTTTAAACAATTTTTATTCCCGCAACCAAGCCTCAGTGATACATTGTACACAATTCCCATTAGAACTCAGGGATCACGCCGTCAATTGGAGTTGGGCCACATCACCTTGTCCACATCACAGGCAATGTTCTCCCTTGCAAAGCAACGGGGAAAATATCGCCGGGCTTGACGTATCCACCCGTGGATCGACCCCAACTCGATGTCTCCATGCATGTGGTAGGTGGTCATAGACCTTCCACTGCCATACTGACAATAATTCCTCAACTGGGTTAAGGAACGGGGAATAAGGAGGCAGGTACAGCACTGTGAATAGGTTGTGGTTGGCGAACCAGTCCCGGACCAGAGCAGCCCGGTGGAAACTGACATTATCCCAGATAACAACGAACAGTGGCTGCCCTGGTCGGTCCTATGTGACCGCTACATGTAGTGCATGCAGAAATGTCAGTATGTGTGCAGTGTTGTAGGGACTCAGGGTGGCATGGTGATGGAGGACCCCTTGACCACTAATGGCAACGTTCTCAATGGCCCTTTGGGCGATGAGGTTTCAGTCCAGTTGTCTGGTTTTTACCAGAGTCTCTTCCTCTATCTCCTCTCCCTCTTCCCTCCCCGTCTCTTCTTCGTTCTCCTCTCCCTCTTCCCATCTCTTCCTCATCTTCTCCTTCCCCTTGGTCCTTCAGCCTCCATATTCATGATTGTCTCACGACAGGTGCTCATACCTGAATTATATATAGTGACTGATTGGTGTTCAGTTACAGGTTAAGTGATTTACTGTGTGTGCGGGAGTGTTGCTAATGTCATGTGTGTTTTAACTATTGAATGGACGTGCTGACTGCAGAGTGTTTCATCATTGGCTAATGTGTGTAACACATGCACGATGTGTGTAGTGTTTTGCACCATGTGTTACAGAATTGATTACGGTGCCATGCCAACATTGTGTTTATTCAATTGGTGCCTGAGTGTACCAAATGCATGCAAACGTTATGGTGTCGACGCTTTGGGCTGAGCATTCACTTTAAGTGTTTTAGCAATTGGGAAAAACTGTAAAAGGTATTGACATATCAGTAAAAACTGAGCTGGTTTGATTAATTCAAGGCTGGCTTGCGTTTGATTTGCTAACTAACTACTGTAGCTGAATTTAGCTTCACCTTGGTATCATGGCTGTACTATATAGCTAGTACTGTATCTACCAAAAATTACATTTTTTTCCAATTGCTAACACACGAAATGCATAATTTGTCTCATTGTGTCAAAACTCAACACACAACAATGCTTTACCAAACACTTAAAGATTATAATTGAACTGCCATGTCAAAACTGCCATTCTGCAATCAAAACTGCAATTCTGCAATCAAAACTTAACACTCTGACTTCAAAAGGCCCTCTTCAGATCAATAGTTAACACACATGCACATGAACAACAAACAGTCAGACACAACACACTGGTCAAATTTACTCAAGACACTTCTGTCATTTGTAGTTTTTAAACCGTTTTTATTCCCGTAACCAAGCCTCAGTGATACATTGTACAGGTAGTAAAACAACTCCCATTACAAGTCAGGGATCACTCCGTCGATTGGGGTCGGGCCACGTCACCTAGTCCACATCACAGGCGATGTTCTCCCTTGCCAGGCAACGGGAAAATATCGCCGGGCGTGGCGTATCCACCCGTGGATCAAGCCCACCTCGATGTCTCCGCATGCCTCCTCCATTGCTCGCATGAGTGGCACTCGTGCATGTGTAGGCAGTCATAGACCTTCCACCGCCATGCCGAAAATAATTCCCCTATCAGGTTGAGGACCGGGAAATAAGGGGGCAGTGGAAACTGACATTATCCCAGATGACAACGAACATGGGCTGCCCTGGTTGTTCCTATGTGACCGCGGCATGTAGTGCATCCAGAAATGTCAGTATGTGTGCAGTGTTGTAGGGACCCAGGGTGGCATGGTGATGGAGGACCCCCTGACCACTAAGGGCTGCACACCGGGTGATGTTGCCCCCGCACTGCCCAGCGACATTCTCGATGGCCCTTTGGCCGATGATGTTTAAGTCCCGATGTCTGGTTTTTACCAGAGTCTCTTCCTCTATCTCCTCTCCCTCTGTCCTCCCCGTCTCTTCCTCGTTCTCCTCTCTCCTTCAGCCTCCATATTCACGATTGTCTCACGACAGGTGCTCATAACTGAATTATATAGTGACTGATTGGTGTTCAGTTACGGGTTAAGTGTTTTACGATGTGTGCGGGAGTGTTGCTAATGTCATGTGTGTTTTAACTATTGAATGGACGTGCTGACTGCAGAGTGTTTCATCATTGGCCAAAGTGTGTAACACATGCACGATGTGTGTAGTGTTTTGCACGGTGTGTTACAGAATTGTTTACGGTGCCATGCCGACATTGTGTTTATTCATTTGGTGCCTGAGTGTACCAAATGCATGCAAACGTTACGGTTTCGACGCTTTGGTCTGAGCATTCACTTTTTGTGTTTTAGCAATCGGAAAAAACTGTAATTGAACTGCCATGTCAAAACTGCCATTCTGCAATCAAAACTGCCAATCTGTAATCAAAACTTAACACTCTGACTTCAAAAGGCCCTCTTCAGATCGATAGTTAACACACATGCACATGAACAATAAACAGTCAAACAGACACAACACACTGGTCAACTTTACTCAAGACACTTCTGTCATTTGTAGTTTTTTAACCTTTTTTTTCCCGAAACCAAGCCTCAGTGATACATTGTACAGGTAGTAAAACATCCCCCATTTCAAGTCAGGGATCACTCCGTCGATTGGGGTCGGGCCACATCACCTCGTCCACATCACAGGTGATGTTCTCCCATGCCAGGCAACGGGAAAATATCGCCGGGCATGGCGTATCCACCCGTGGATCGAGCCCACCTTGATGTCTCCGCTTGCCTCCTACATTGCTTGCAGGAGCGGCACTCGTGCATGTGTAGGCAGTCATAGACCTTCCACCGCCATGCCAAAAATAATACCGCTATCAGGTTGAGGACCGGCAAATAAGGGGGCAGGTACAGCACCATGAAATGGTCGTGCTTGGCGAATTAGTCCCGAACCAGAGCAGCCTGGTGGAAACTGACATTATCCCAGATGACAACGAACATGGGCTGCCCTGGTTGGTCCTATGTGACTGCGGCATGTAGTGCATGCAGAAATATCAGTATGTGTGCAGTGTTGTAGGGACCCAGGATGGCATGGTGATGGAGGACCCCCTGACCACTAATGGCGGCACACATGGTGATGTTGCCCCCGCACTGCCCGGCGACATTCTCGATGGCCCTTTGGTTGATGATGTTTCAGTCCCGATGTCTGGTTTTTACCAGAGTCTCCTTCTCTATCTCCTCTCCCTCTTCACTCCCCGTCTCTTCCTCGTTCTCCTCTGCCTCTTCCCGTATCTTCCTCATCTTCTCCTTCCCGTCTCTTCCTCATCTTCTCCTTCCCCTTGGTCCTTCAGCCTCCATATTCACGATTGTCTCACGACAGGTGCTCATACCTGAATTATATATAGTGACTGATTGGTGTTCAGTTACAGGTTAAGTGTTTAACGATGTGTGCGGGAGTGTTGCTAATGTCATGTGTGTTTTAACTATTGAATGGACGTGCTGACTGCAGAGTGTTTCATCATTGGCTAAAGTGTGTAACACATGCATGATGTGCGTAATGTTTTGCATCGTGTGTTACAGAATTGTTTACGGTGCCATGCCGACATTGTGTTCATTCATTTGGTGCCTGAGTGTACCAAATGCATGCAAACGTTACGGTTTCGATGCTTTGTTATGAGCATTCACTTTTAGTGTTTTAGCAATCGGGAAAAACTGTAATTAACAGTTATCCTTTTGGGAAGTACGAGTTTTTGGTCATGAGTGGGGCCTGTTCTGTCAATCTGCAGTGACTACAAGGGACCCCTCTTGAGTCTCTGGTCTTCCCTGACTTGACAGCACTTGTCGTGATTAGGTGTAGGTGGAGTGACGGAGGCAGAATGTAGGAGTGCTGTCCAGTGGAATAATGGGATTAAAGTCCTAGCCTGGCCACCGGGTGAAGGCAATCCACCCTGAGGCTCAGTCCTTATCACAGTACATGTTACATAGCCCCCCTCCTAAGGCAAGGCTTCCAGACGTGGCTCCAGAATGAAAACCACCGGCACCGAAACCCACCCGCACGAACAGGAGGCGGGCTTCCATTACCGCCACAGATGAGGCGTGGTCGGCACTGAGAGGGGGCTGGTTAGCTGACACCGATGCAAGGGCTTGGCAGCTTGGGGAGAAACCTCTTCCTCGAACACTGCCGGAGGATCCTCAGCAGCCCGGGGGGAATAAAGCCTCTTCCAACACTGCTGGCTTCCTCTCGGCCATAGATGGACTTTCTACTGTGTTGGCACCTAGCGACCCAGAAGAAATCTCCCCAGAAACACCCATGCAACCACCCTTTCAAGTTCTTATCTGACCATAAAATGAAGGGATTATGAAGGGCTAACCAGGGTATGCCTAGTATGATGGGATAGGTGGGAGATGTAATAATAAGGAATCACATGCTCTTTGTATGTTGAAATGGAGTAGCTATGTCAATATACACAGTAATGTACCTTACCAGCCCAAGACCTAATGGTTCATTGTCTAACACATGGACTGGCAGTGGATATGATAGGGATCTAATGAGAACCGTAATCTTGTAGCGGGCCCTATCCATAAAATTGCTATCTGTGCAATAATCAATTAATGCCTGAAGAGGCGATTGTGTGGGATATGCAGGAAATTATACATAAGAACTGCTAAGGTGGATTGGAATTCTACCTCCGGGGGAGCACAGGTTCCAGGAGCAACGCTCCTGCTGTCTCCGAGGCTCTCTTTCTGGCTTCTGAACCCCTGTGGCCTCCAGTTCCCTTTTCGCTGATGGGGAAGAAATGAGCGGACCTCTTCCGTGGCCCCCTAGCCTGCAGAATGTTGTCCAAGCGGTTGGCCAGGTCCACAAGCTGGTCAAAGGACATGTTAGTATCCCGGCAAGCAAGCTTGCGCCAGATGTCTTATAGCAGGTGGCACCGGAAGTGGTAAATGAGGAAGGGGTCCTTCCCATCTCCACACTGCAGTGGCCCACTTCAAAACCTGGTCTGTCAGACAGGATATGAGCATGGAAACACGTTCACACCCCTTTGCAGAGGTGGCCATAATGTAAAAATAGAGCCTCAATTGTAGTAATCCCACAACAGGTTAGGTTCACTGTTCTTTACTTTCATAGTAAAATAAAAAAGAGACTGAAAAAGGCTTACACAGTTCAACAACAAATTTAACGAGTCCTTGAACTGAGTCTCTAGAACTGGTACTCAATAACACAGGTGAAACGCCTGGAAACATACAATACTGTAATCGAAGAAGAACATTCATAGAGTGGCAGAGTATCCACTATACAGGCAACAAGACTGTACAAGTCACATTAGGGAACAGGAGTATATATACACATGAGGGAAATCCACACAACACAAGACAGATGGTTAACTGGAGGTGGCGATTTCAGGAGACCAGAGACGCCAAGCGCTGGAATCGATGCACACAAGCAGAGGGTGATCCAGATTGCGGAATGGGAGATGTTACAAGTTGGTTCAGGTTAGCAAGCAGAATTTCCCCCATTCATCCATTATGCATGTTTTCAGCTGTGCAACTGTATGGGGCCTTCGTTGCCGTATTTTGTGTTTCAAAATGTGCCACACATTCTAAATCAGAAACAGGGCAGGACTGTAGGCAGGTCATGCTAGCACCTGCCTGCACTTTGCAACCATGCACTTGTAATTCGGGCAGTATGAGGTTTGGCGTTGTCCTACTGGATAATGTTGGGACATCCCTGGAAAAGACGATGTGTGAATGGCAGCATATGTTGCTCTAAAATGTGTCCATATCTTTCTTCATTAATGGTGCCCTCACAGATGTGCAAGTTACCCATGCCATGGGCTCTGACACATCCCCATGCCATTACAGACTCTGGCTTTTAGAGACAACGCATGGATGGTCCTTTTTCTCTTTGCCTGGAGAACATAACGACTGTTTTGAAAATGAAAGTAATCGGCAGATTACAAAACCATATTCCACTGTGCTACTGTCCATCACAGATGAGACCGAGCCCAGGGAAGTAGGCGGTGCTTCCGTGTTGAAGTATGGGTTATGCTTTACATAGTAAATCCTTAACTTGCATCTGTGGATGCAAACACGAATGGTTTTGACTGACCAAGGGGTACCAAAGTATTCCCAAGCCTATGTCAGGACATCCATTACAGACTCATTACATTTTCTGAAGACAGCGGCAACTGACGGATCTGAGGTAATGTGCATTCAGAAGTGGTTTTCGGCCTTGCCCTTTATGCAACGAGATTTGCCTGGATTTCTTGATACTTTAAATTATATTTTGCACTGTAGATGTTGAAATTCTCAAAATCCTACCGATTTGTCTTTGGGGAATGTTGTTCTCAATGTGTTGGACAATTCACTAACACATATGTTGGCAGATTGGCAAACCTTGACCCATCCTTGCTTTTGAAGAACTAGGACTTGTTTGGAGGCTCTTTATATACTATGGTTACACGATTCCCCTACCTGTTTCACATCACCCTATGTGTTGTGTCACATTGCCCCGTCCCAACTTTTTGGAATGAGTTTCATGCATCAATTTCAAAATAAATGTTTACCATCAACCAACGATGCAGTTGATTAGATTGATCTAATGCCTTGTGTTTATATATTTTTTCAAAGTACATTTACAAATAGGTTCTCTTTGTTTTATTAGTATTCTCCATACTGTCCCAACTTTTTTAGGAGTGGGGTTGTACCGTTTTACCTACTTTTTTGTCTGATAAAACAGAAGAATATTTGAAAATCTATATACAGATAAAATAAAATCAGATATGGAGATTTTATTTAACAATATTTGAAATTGAGGGCTTTGATTGGTCAGTTGTCTGACAGAAAACCCTGGAATCCCCCCATCCCCACCTGGGTTCCAGGCTCTATGGTCTACCAACTGAGCTTCATAAGACCCTTCATTCTGTAATGTGAAACGGATTTAATAGCACCCTCAGCTTTCTTCCTAAACCATTTTACAAGTTGGAGAACACATCCGGAGGGATCTTGGACAATCCTTTATAATCTTTCCAGATCCTATCTTTCTCCTGCTGTACGAACTGCCGTTTCCAATATAAACCACAGGTTTGCAATTGGGTTCAAATCAGGAGACTGCGATGGCCATTGCAAAACTTAGATTTTGTGGTAAATTAACTGTTTCTTTGTGGAGTTTGATTGATTTTGATTCGTGCTTGGGGTTATTGTCTTCCTGGAATATCCACTTGTGGCCAAGTGTCAGCTTCTTGGCAGAGGGGGCCAGGTTTTGGCTTTGAATGTCTTGATACATGCATCAAATATAACAAAAAATATCCACAACCATATTGTATATAAGGTATGAGTCAGTTTGCTTCATTTGCTTCTGTTTTTCAGTGCCCAATCTACCACCGGTGTGCATGGCTAAAGATCTCCACTTTCATGCCATCTTACTGTAGAATAATAGCTCTATGGTTCATGCAGTATTGCAGCATCATTATGTACTTGCTGTATATATCTTTGACATAGCACATACACCCACCTCATCAATAGTATGACTCACCATTACAGATAACATAACATTTGCTGGTATTCTATTGGACTTAAGCTGTGATGTTTATGGTATAGGCACATGTGAGTGTGTCTGCAAGGATGTGGGTGTTTATTTCACCAGTATAGCAAACCCGGGACTAGAAGGAGATTGCCTAACATTAACCAGCTGCATTGTTTTAGAAAAGCAATTAGGTGTGGTAAAAACCTCTGTGGAATGTTAATCAGTCACAAGCAGAACGGATGGAAACCACATGAAAAGCTGCGAGCGTCAACAGGGCACTCACCCAGGGCCTGATCTTTCCATAGCATGCACAAAACTGCAGCTATAAAACAAACACACACACACACACACACACAAAGACAATGAATGGAGAATATTGTAATCAATACAATATAATTTATTGGGTAATTGATAAGGTTTCTACCTAAGCATGCACCAGCATGGAAAACAAACTTGAGAAAGACAATTGATGGCAGAATAGTTAAAACACAAAGACTGAAAGACAGAGACTGAGAAAGACATTTGCGATGTTAGATGTAACAGTAGCCAGCTCTAAAGTATGTTCTGGTTTTTAGATAAACAGTAAGCACCCAACTTCAAAGAGAGGTTTGTGTCTAACCTGCATGTGCTTCCATCAAAGCAGATCAGATAGGCAGTGTGTGTGTGTGTGTGAGTGTGTGTGTGTGTGTCTGTGTGTGTGTGTGTGTGTGTGTGTGTGTGTGTGTGTGTGTGTGTGTGTGTGTGTGTGTGTGTGTGTGTGTGTGTGTGTGTGTGTGTGTGTGTGTGTGTCTGTGTCTGT
>JACXGM010003258.1:0-15629 GCA_016801145.1 Umbra pygmaea | reverse complement strand
CCGTATTCATAAAGGTTCTAAGAATCCTCTTAGAAAACTCCTAATTTAGCTTAAAAACTTTTACGTAGGAGTCTTAGCTTAAGATCGATTCCAGACCCATCTAAGAGCAACTCTGAGCAAGGAAAAGACAAAAACTCTTATCTTAGTGAGGAGGCGGGGCTGACCCCGTTGCAATGTATGACACAATCTTTTGAAGACTGTGATTGGTTGGTTTTCGAAGAAGGAAAAAACTGAGCGATTTTAAGTATTACGTGAAACTGTCACAGATTTAGAAGTTAAGGATCCGTGGCAGTTTCACAGAATTTTCGGCCATTCCGTGAAACTGCCACAGAGTTTGAAGTTAAGTGTCCATGGTAGTATCACGTATTTCGGAGATCACGTTGAATAATTCGGATGTGGGTTCCATCAATTACTCCGACAACAAGGCTGCTATATTCATAAATGCAGTTTTTTATGCCTGCAAGGTGGGAATGTCCAGTGGAAAGGAAATGCACTGCGACACAATAAGAGGTTCTTAAAGTGCTGTAATTGTTTGTGTGATCACTCTGCTTACAGAAGGTTGTGACAGACCCAAGTCATCACTGCTACATTGTTGCATTTTCCCAGTTGCCAAATATCTTAATGTAGTGACTACTTTCATTTCTGGCAGTATGGCATTTCTGCGCTGTGTCTGAGATTTTCGCGTGTCTCTAATAAGATCGGTCACCAACATGATCCCTGCACGATCTAATCTATAGCATCTTATTGACTCACTATCATCCATTTTCTGCAACACATTTCTTCTCCCTCTTCGTAATTCCGCCGTTTTCTCCTCTACTGAAGGAACTCTTAAGCCTCTTAAAGTCCTCGTCTGTACTCCTACCAATTTTGGCCTTAGGACCTCTTTTAAGGGTTAATGCTTTCTGAATTACTTTTTTCTTTACTAGGATTTATTTTTTATTTTAAGAGTAAACGCCCACATTTCTAAGAATTTTCTTAGAATTTTCTCACTAGGAGCTACTCTTTGCATTAAGATTCTTTATGAATACGGGCCCTGGTATATAACTACTGGTGTCCAGAGGGTGGTGCTAAGCTGCACATACATATACATATAAACTCAAATCTTCAGTACATCAGCACTGGAACACAATATATACAAGGAGTCCATATCTCAGTAAAAAAAAAGACATTCCACTCTGGGTTAGCGTTACAAGTGCAATGTGTGGAGTGCTTGGGGGTTTTATTGAAGCGAATTTTCAGGGATGTTCAGTAACATTTTATTCTTTACTGAGAGCTGCTATAGTTCAGCAGTTACTGCAGTGTCCTAATGATTAAATCTTCTAGCTCATCAGTAATTAATAATTTCTTGCCTATCATTTTTGATAAATGATATGCCACCGTCCTAAATTAAGGTATCAATTTCTATCAAACACATGAAAATTCCTGGGTGCCCGAGCTTTTGAACGCTAGTGTGTCTGTTTGCCTTAAATCTGCAAAGTAGTTAAAATGCTGTCAGTTCCACTTTAAGTTTATGGATTGCAGACTGTATCTGTCTCAGAAATACACAAATCAATTTAAATGTACTGCAAATGATCTAGAGATATGTTGGCATATTAAATTATAAAAAAAATTATAGTTTCGTTTTGGATGGTTGAAATTGTACTTCGGGATGGTACAGAGATGGGGATGAAAAAAGTTAAGCAGCAAGTCCTGGGCTGTATGATTTGGAGCTGGGTAGGTGACCTAGCTGTTGATCGATTTCCAGAGATTTATTAATTGAAAGTATGATCAGTAGGGTAGACAGTGCAATGGCTAGCTAGCATGTGTCATTTGTGCATATTGTGTGATAATTTCAACTTCATTTTGAAATGTATTAATGACAGATTATGGTTCAATAATAGGGCACATATTGATATAGTGAACCGTTGTAAATAGTACTAGTTACGGGGTATTGCTAGCTAGTAGTGTCCTCTTGACATTGGTTCAAATCAGCCGCGGTCGTGGATCTTAATTGGGGAGGACGGGCTCGTATTACGCTCGGGACCGGAGTGAATGCAATGGTGCGCAACGCACAAAACCCAGTGTTTTTTGTTTTGCACACTGGATTTTGTGCGTTGCGCACCATTCCATTCACTTCAGTCCCGAGCGTAATATGAGCCCGTCCTCCCCAATTAAGATCCACTGACCGCAGCTGGTTCAAATGTATGGTTTGTGGTGAATGTTAATAACTATGAAAGTGCTAGAGTCCAGGGGTGCCTTTGCGCTTCAGCAAACAAATTGAAAGGTGAGGTGATCCAACCGTAAATCTCAGAATTTCTCCCAAATTACGTTCTCAGGAAACTATTTTGAAAACCTAAATTACGTTATTTGCCAACATATTTAGTTTTTTTTACCTTTGAACTGCACGTTTTGTTATTAGGCTATATTTGTACTTCAATTACGTTGCTCCGGTACATTTCGTTTAGCGGATTTATGCGAGAACATTCCATACATTCCATAGCATTCGAAATGATATTGCAACATTCACAGTTAAGGTTAGGTAGGAGGATACTAACGGTTAAGGTTAGGCATGAGGTTACTAACGGTTAAGGTTAGAATTAAGGTTAGGGTTAACATTACAAAAACCGACAATCGCCTGTCTGCACGACGTAAGCAATGTAGAGCAAAACACACACAAAGTGCCGGTCTGGACTTGAACTCGCGAACACTAGCATGCAAGTCGCGGATTTATACGCCCATCCACCATACCCTAGTAAAAACGATACCATTTACATGCTACGTCATGATCTTCATATGTTCATATTTAATGTTATTCGAGTATTCAATTTAGTTCACTACAAACGTAATTGACCCTCTCATACGTTCATATTTGACATATTTTGGTTTTGCAAAATAGTTCCCTAAGAACATACTTAATGTGATTTAGGGCTGGATCGGCATGAAAAAATAACTGACCCCGAAAATGACTAGTATAAAGCCAGGGATAGTTGGAGCACCCAACAAAAAAGGCAGAAAAGGGTTTATTTGATCAGTTTTTAATCCATCATTTAAACATTAAAACAGGTGACTGACGTTGAAAAAGTGGAAGTTACACAGATAGGATAGCTAACCAACAGTCAATCTCCGGTTTCTCCAGAATCAGATTATTCCATATGCTACAAACTATTGTTTAGTTGTCAATATAACGTTTGCATTAATCAACCCTGTCTTTGTCTAGACTCCTCTGCAGAAATTGCTGCCTGCCAGTCAGAGGAAAAGGTAGAGAAAATGAAGGAAAAACATTGTAGCAGTCAAGAAATAGGAAATTGATCCAGGATAGAGAGGTAAGGAAAGTGAGGAGGAAAGACTGTTCAACATTTGTCAAAAGTGTGAAACCACTCTTGTAGCTCATTATCCATTTTGTCGTTATTTGAAACATTGGGTTACAGTATAATACTCTGCTATGTTAATGGTTATCCTGCTGGAAGGAGCCATTCGAAGATGGGTACACTGCGATCATAAAGGGATGGACATAGTCAGCAGCATAACTCAGGTAGGCTGTGGCATTAGCCTGGTTGACAACAGACCCTTCTCAGTTGTAACTGAGAGTGGGTCTGGGCAAGGTTCATACACAGCCCATGTCCAAAGTGGGCTTCACCTACGGACGCCACTCAAATGCCTCTCGGCGCAATCGGATATTAGACTTTCGCCGATTCGAGTCGGCAAGACCGCAACAACATCTTTTTTTTTAGATATGAAGGCTTCAAGTGTTGTTCTTTGCTTGGTTTTTAACAAAAAGGAAATTTTCAAACTGCTTAAAACAAATGCGATATCTCAATCGAACAGGTGATGTTCCGGATGTTCCATTGTGGCAGCCATCGTTGCTATTGTCTGCTTCAACCAATGACAGTACTGTATATAGCTGCGTTATTGTCATCGTGTAAAGCCCGCCTCAACGGTTGTGATTGGTGCCTCGATTTGGAAATGGGCTTGACTTGGCCAGACTGACTTGCAGAGAAAATCTAAAATTTGCGAGAAGTCTGTCAGGGTTCTCCCAGGCTACTGTGGCATTTAAATGATGCTCAGTTAGTACTAAGAGGCCCAAAGTATGCCAAGAATAAAGCTGATAATTAGCAGATGAGTTCAATCAGGTGTGCTAGCTCAGAAATAATTAAAATACTGGTACATGAAACAGCTGGTGCATTGGCGGCTGCTGGTCTTTTAAAGAGGGGAAACTCAAATTCGGCATACATCATAAAAATTGTCCATTTATTCATATGTAAATGTTGTCCTATGATCCTTTTCAAGAAAATGCTCTGTGACCCTGTTGTACCAACTAGGCATCTTTGAAATATGCTAATTCTTTGAGATTTGGATTTTCTTTTGGAATTTTGGGTTTTCGTGAGCTGTATGCCAAAATAATCAGTATTAAAACAATAAATGTGTCAGGATTCGTACAGGACAAGGTAAGACTCCAAATGCAGAGATGAAATAAGTAGTAATGTTTATTGTGGCTGTGTGTAGGGTGCAAAGCTCCAGTCCGGCAGGCTAGAATGGTCAGGGGTCATGCAGGGTTCGGTACACAGGGAGGGTCGTCGTCCAGGCAGGGTTCGGTACACGGAGCGGGTAGTGGTCCAGGCAGGGTTCGGTACACAGGGAGGGTCAGAGTCCAGGCAAGGTTCGGTACACAGGGAACTAAACTGAACATAAAATAGCACGATGAGGACAAAATACGTGAACAGAAAAACCACAAGGAAAACTAGGACTAGGAAATAAGGCTTGACTTGTAAGAACACGAAATGGAATATTTTTCGTGGCTGTACAATAATCCGGCACTGGCTGACTGTCTTCTCCTTCCTTATAAAGGGAGGGAGACAATCAACCAGGTGTGGTAGATAAGCAGGTGTAGGTGATGAGTGAGGCAGGAACCCGGTGATAAGGGAGTGCAGGGGAAACCCAGGGACCGGAGTAGGGACCAAAAAGGGACAGGAAGACAACTCAGGAGGGCGGATTCCTGACAAAATTACCTGAAATATTTCAGTTGGTGTGCAATGAATCTAAAATATATGAAAGTAAAATTTTTATCATTACATTATGGAAAATAATGAACTTTATCACAATATGCTAATTTTTTTAGAAGGACCTGTACCAAGAAATATGGGTAACACTTTCTATGAAGTACATTTTATAATGCTTTATAATACTATGTATAATGCATAATAACACAAACTTTAAGTATTTTTAATGATGTATAAGTTGTTATAAATACACATATAAAGCTCTATGTGGCTTTATAGATCATTATCTATAATGACTTATAAGGCTCTACTTTTGAGAAATGTATAATGTCTTATAACCACACTGATTAATAAACATAGATGATAATATAAAAAAAATGTCTTATGTTTTATTAACATGTATTGTGTGTATGTTTGTTGTTTGTTGTTTATATTATACAATAATATAAACATATAATGTATTATAATGCTTTATGAAGCACTATAATGTGTTATTGTTTATAAGTAAAGTGATAAACTTGATTATTTGACCTTATTGATGAATATGCTCAGGCTTAAATTGGATCTAAAACATCAATGTATATTTGGTATTTGTAGGTTTTCACTTTCCCCTGTGAAACCAAAACACATCAGAGTAAACATATTTTTAATTCAAAATTGTAAACTTGTTGTGCATACACTACAAGGTTATATAACTTGAATACACTGCAAAAAACTCAAAACCAATGTATATAGAGCATACTGTAGTACTTGCTTCACATTCTTCGCTACACAACCAATTGTCCAGTGTTCAGTTAACACTGTCAGTGTGGACTCATATAGAAACTGAACCAGTGGTATTCTCATCTGTGTTTATAAATCAGTGTGGTTACATTATGCATTTCTCAAATGTAGAGCCTAATAAGTCATTATAGATATTGATCTATAAAGCAACATAGAGCTTTATATGTGTATTTATAACAACTTATACATCATTATAAATACTTATAGTTAGTGTTATAATGCATTATGGATAGTATTATAAAGCATTATAAAATGTACTTCATAGAAAGTGTTACCGAAATATGTTGCAGCAGTTTGTCTTTGTGTATGAGAAGGAAATTGAGTCAGTCGACCTGTTATATGTAGCTGATTCTGAACAAACTTGTCTTCGAAATGAACAAAATGTTAACACAATACTACACAATAGTACATAGCCGAGCTTGCCTTGCAGTCTTTTAAGGATATTGCACCTGGGCTTGTGTTCCCCAAGGAGAGGGTTGGAAAACACTGATTTCAAACAATGTACTGCAACAGGAAAGGAAATACACCTGCAGTAAAATATTAATGCAATTGTCACTTGGGAATGTATTCAATTTTGTCCTTAATGGCTTGAGTTATTTTGAGGACTCAGCAAATTTACACTGTTATACAAGCTGTACACTCATTACTTTACATTGTAGAAAAGTTTCATTTCTTCAGTGTTGTCATGTTATAATCATATATTTACCAAAATGTGAGGGGTGTACTCACTTTTGTGAGATACTGTATAAAGGTACTTTTGCAGTACACTACTGTAGGTAACTAGAGCTCATGCACTGATTAAACTATGCTGGCTGGCTAGCTACTGACTGACTTTAGAGTTAGATAGATAGGCATTTTACTGAAATATCAGCAACTATTATTTACTGTTTTGACCACTCATACAAGAGTCAGTTTTGGATGAGTCTTAATTTTTCTAGAACAGATGCAGGAGTTAGCTGACAGAAGCTAATAAAGACTTTAAAATGTTAGTTTGGTAACGTTAGTTTTGTCTGGGACTGTCACGTTGTAAGTGAGGGTGATGAAGGAGGGAGACCAAAGACAAGTCGATGGTAGTTGCTAATTTTTAATATTACAGTCCGGAAACACAGTAATTTCATTTGCAGGGTACCATTGGTGCAAGTTCGCCACATATATACTCATATAGCCTCACATATACTACCCTGCTCTCACAGCATCAGGGAATAGCTTACAATCCTCTCAACAGTGGCATAGACACTGACAACTGAACATACAAGTAAAGAGCAGACACATTACCTCCAAACTCCAGCGACTCACTTTTCACAACTTAGATTTTACATCTAGCATGGTTGCAGGGTACCACTAAAGTGAGTGTACAATGAGTATACTTAAATAGCCTATGTGCTCTCAACAGTGGCATGGACACTGGTAGTTACACATACAAATACAGAGCGTATGCATTACCTTCCAAACCTTTGTGACTCCCAGACAGCCTTCTCAGCAATGTAGCAATCTAACACATATCACATCAACATAAATCATTGATGGACACCTCTCCCTAGTTTGGCCAGCTTATATACAATGAACTACCTGGCTAATTGAACACGGCTGAATGTCATTACTAATCAGATCGACAAGCTACCAGCCTAATCTAAACCTATCCTAGAAACAAGCCAAACCAGAGAGAGGTGTCACATTCCTTAATGGGACAGTAAACGTAAATAAGACTGGAACCACAAAACTAAAAGAAAACAGAAAATACACAATATTTCAAGGAGTCCAGTCTCTAAGTCCTGTATACGCCAGCCCTCCCTAGGCTGGGCCCCCCAGGGACATCTTCTGCTATGTTTTTGCCAGCACCGGTGTACTGCTAGATGTAACGTCAATATGGAGCGTGCACTTGAGGCAAACTCAGGACGTGCTGAGGAAAGATGCACTCGTGATTCCACATGTTTGAAAACAGGCTAGTTTGGAATTTAGATCCAGAATATAAAATGTTTCAGCATTGAAAAATGCTGGGAATACAATTAGTGGGCAAAAAAATTATTAACTGAATGAAAATGTGCAAAAATGGTATTTCACAAATAAACAGGTTCTATGGCATTTATGTGCGTTTACCCTACACCCACTGGGTGAAATGTAGGTTTAACCTGCTATTATCCATATAGAACAAACACAGTTATTCGAAAATATATGTACTCACTCAAATTTATGAGATGGATTGGCATGATGCTGGGATAACAGCATTCCTGTATCCAGACATTCATTTTCACTGGTGGAAGTTCGAGCAGCACACTTTGATAATGCCCACTAAACCAATCAGTAAGGGGTAAAAACTAAAGCCAACATGTGTTGAATGCTCAGAACAGTCTGGCATGTTATAAAATGTATTATTAGAATACACATTACTTTTTGACTACATTCTGAAAATAAATCCTAATGCCGAAACAGTTACGTCACCCCAAAAAATTAAATTACTGATACATTTGCGACCTATTGACATTTCCCATCCCTATTGATGCAATCCCATTTCAAACGTTCGCAAATGCAACCATTTTGGTTGCAGTTTCGAGCCCTGTTCAAGGTTCAAGGTGTTGTGCATTCAGAGATGCTCTTCTTCATACAGTGCATCCGAAATGTATTCACAGTGCTTCACTTTTTTTATGTTAACCCTTATTCCGAAATGAAAGAAATTCATTATTTCCCTCAAAATTCTACAAACAATACCCCATAATGACAATGTGAAAGAAGTGTGTTTGAAATCTTAGCAAATTTATTAAAAATCAAAATAAAAAAAGCACAAGTACATTAGTGTTCACAGCCTCTACTCAATTATTTGTTGAAGCACTATTGGCAGCAATTACAGACTCAAGTCTTCTTTGTAGGGCCTACTGTATCAAGTTCCATCAAGTTGGATGGGGGAACGTCATTGCAAAGCCATTTTCAGATCTCTCCAGAGATGTTTAATCGGGTTCAAGTCTGGGCTCTGGCTGGTCCACTCAAGGACATTCACAGTTTTCCTGTAGCCACTCTTTATTATCTTGGCTATGTGCTTAGGGTCTTTGTCCTGTTGGAAGATTAACCTTTGCCCCAGTCTGAGGTCCAGAGCGCTCTGGAGCAAGCTTTCAGCAAGGATGTCTCTTTACATTGCTACATTAATCTTTCCCTTGATCCTAATTATTCTCCCAGTTCCTGCCACTGAAAAACATGCCCACAGCATGATGCTGCCACCATGCTTCACTGTAGGGATGGTAATGGCCAGGTGATGAGCGGTGCCTAGTTTCCTCCAGACATGACATTTGACATTCAGGCCATAGAGTTCAATCTTAGTTTCACCAGATCAGAGAATGTTGTTTCTCATGGTCTGGGAGTCCTTCAGGTGCCTTTTGGCAAACTCCAGGCGGGCTCTCATGTGCCTTTTACTTAGGAGTGGCTTCCGTTGCTTCTGGTTGTTCTCTTTGACTCTCCTCTTACGAGTGGCAACATGGGGGCCTCAAAACAACTCTCAAATGACCTGAAAACAAAGGATGTTCAACATTATGGTTTAACGGAAGGCTACAAAAAGCTATTGCAGAGATTTAAGCTGTGCACCGTGAGAAACATAGTGAGAAAATGGAAGACCACAGGCACAGTTCTTGTTAAGGCCAGAAGTGGCAGGCCAAGTAAAATATTGGTGAGGCAAAGGCGAAGGATGGTGAGAACGTTCAAAAACAGCACACAGACGACCTCCAAAGGCCTACAATATCATCTTGCTGCAGATGGTGTCACTGTGATGATGCCTTTTCTGCACAAATTCTACAAACAAAGTCACTTGAGGTATGCAAACTCACATTTGGATAAGCCAGATTCATTTTGGAAGAAGGTGCTGTGGACTGATGAAACAAAGATGGAGTTATTTGGTCATAACAAGGGGTACTGATTCCATGCATCATGATGGGAGGAATGTCGGCCCTCAGCTCGGTGTAGCATTGTTTGAAGCCAAATACCACACATTAGCATCTGTGTTTGCGTAAAAACACGGCGTAAAATAAAAAAAAATGGCACACAGAATATTTCTCCATCTGTACCATTTACCACAGATTGTATAACTTTCGATTGACTACTGATGATTTTACCATATGTGTAATCGGTAAAATGGCTAAGTAGGCCGAAGGCTTTGCGGTTGGTAAGCTATGCGCTGGGGGGGCGACTAAGTTTGCTTTGAATTCTGGAACAAGTGGTATTTCAAGTGCAAACTGATACAGAAGCAGACAAAATTTACTCTTGGTTTGTCTCAGAAATATTGGCAGGCACAGCATTGAATATGACATAAATCATTCTATGGTAAAGTTTTTAAATTGTATATATAACTCAGAATTTCTTTTAAATCACACATCTAGGGGGTCTGTGTGGCGTAGTGGGGCTAAGTCGCTCCATAGCAGTACAGTCTACGTCATGATAGTCAGTGGTTCGAGGATGCCTATGGGTTCTCTGACTTTCCCCGGACCTCCTGCACGAGCCAGCACAAATTGGAATAGCGCTTCCAGGGATTTGGGTCAGATAAGTCAGATTATCTATCCTGCCGCACGTAAATAAAAACACATGTTTTTACCATAAAATATGAATACATGTATTTTACCATAAAGTATGATATAAGACTGTTTTATTGTAAATTTCACAGTCTGTAATATAAAATGAAACTTTTATATAATATTTATCAAACTAATATTGAGTAATGGTCCACATATGTTTTGTACTAATCAGAATCTGACTGAGAATATATCCGAAGGTTGTAATATTTTATTACCCACAACCTGCATTCAAAAGAGCTGCAATGGTGAATCACTCATCAATTGACCAAGACTAGATTGACAGGAACCCATATCTCAATAATGGTTGGAATAAAGATAACGACTTTTGTATAAGAGTTTGTATTAGGATTGACAATTAAATAATTATTGACAATTTAATGATTTTTAAATAATGAAACATAAAGTAATCAATGTATGAATGCCTGAAGCACAAATATATATAAAAAACAATTTCAGAAAAACATAACGTGCAGCAAAGCATTCTAAGAACTGTTATAGAATGTTTGCTGTTACGTTTATGTTTTACAGCATATTTACGTTGTAAACACAATGCAAGAGTATATTTAACAATGGATCAAGGGCGTTGGATTGGGGGTAAAACCAATACTGATTACCAGGGCCCAAGGGGAGAGAGGGCCCTCAAAGAGTCTGGAATATATTTTATATATATATAACATGGAGGCCCATCAGGACTGCCTTTGCATAGGGCCCAGGATCTTGTGCTACATCCCTGAGTGGAGTAATGCATTTTTCACAGAAAAGAGATGCAACATTTTATTGTTTTGGCTGATATATACATTTACAGTGTTTCACTGTTGGAGAAACTGTATTCAACCTATTTTGAGTTTATAGTATTTTACAATCATGGTTTGACATTTTTTCAACGTATGACCTACAGAAATATTTTACAGTGAACCACGTGAGGGAGAAGGATGACTTCCCTGTAACACACAGCATTGAGATTGCATGCAGTGACAACCATCTTAGTCCGAAGACGCTGTGACACACTGCCCCAGACCATGACGGACCCTACACCTTCAAATCAATCCCGCTCCAGGGTACAGGCCTCGGTGAAACACTCATTCAAACCATCACACCTCGTGAGACAAAAACCACAACTCGTCAAAGAACAGCAATTTTTGACAGACTTGTCTGGTCCAGCAACACTCAGTTAGTGCCCATAGGCGACGTTGCTGGTGATATCTAGTGAGGAGCTGCCTTACAACAGGCGTACAAGCCCTCAGTCCAGCCTCTCTCAGCCTATTACAGACAGTC
Organism: Umbra pygmaea; assembly: GCA_016801145.1. Lineage (NCBI taxonomy): Eukaryota > Metazoa > Chordata > Actinopteri > Esociformes > Umbridae > Umbra > Umbra pygmaea. The sequence continues at coordinate 4,045 of JACXGM010003258.1, read as the reverse complement.
TGAGCACTGATGGAGGGATTGTGTGTTCCTGGTTGAACTCACCAGTTGTTGTTACCATCCTGTAGCTGTGGCACAGGTGTGATACTCGGATGTACTGATCCTGTGTAGTTGTTGTAACAATCAGCTGTCCTTCCTGTCTCCCTGTAGCGCTGTCTTAGGCGTCTCACAGTACAGACAGCAATTTATTGCTGCAGTCCTCATGACTCCTTGTAGCATGCCTAAGGCACATTCATACAGATGAGCAGGGGCTCTGGGCATGTTTCTTTTGGTGTTTTTCAGAGTCAGTAGAAAGGTCTCTTTAGTGTCCTCAGTTTTTATAACTGTGACCTTAACTGCCACACATCTGTAAGCGGTTAATGCCTTAACGACCATTCCGCAGGTGCATGTTCATTAATCTTTTATGGTACATTGAACAAGCATGGAAAACATTGTTTAAACCATTTACAATGAGGATCTGTAAAGTTATTGGGCTTTTTAATTATTATCTTTAAAATACAGTATACTGAAAAAGGGACATTTGTTTTTGCTGAGTGTACAGTAGTTGATAACTGGGCAAAGACCTATTTTCTAAAACATCTGGTTGATTTCCTAAAACATGGATATCTTTGCCAGCATAAAACATGTGAACATAACATTTTTGTGCCAGGAATTAGAAATGTTTCTAGTTGCCCTAACTTCTCACTCTACCTGCTGTGAAAAAGTAGCCATCACTTTAAGTTATAGAACACACTGGTCTCCTATGAACTGACACCAGGTGTGAGTGTGTGTGTGTGTGTGTGTGTAAATATGGAGGATGTGGGACAGCTGCACACCTGTGGGGTTCAAATTTCATGTGTATGTCCTTGTTGCACTAGTGTGTGTTAGTGTACAGTGTGTGTGCATGTTTCCACTATGAAACTGAGTGTGTGTACAGTAAGTGTGCATGTGCCCTCTGCACCGGTGTATGTGTGTATTGATGTCTAGTGTGCTCCTATGTTTTAGCTCCCAGGCAGAGGAAACCCAACAGGGGCCAGTATGAAAATGTGCTCACTACTGTAAGGTGCTCTGGATAATACATCTTCTAATTTAGTGGTTCCCAACATGGGGTAAGTAGACCCTTGGGGTGACTAACCCTAACCAAACAGGGTAATTGAAAATACTTGTGACACCATAGGATTAAAGTTAAAATTAATATGGTCGTAATTTGGGTAAAGCTAAATTAATTTGGTTCTACAGTACCCAAAGTTGGGACCCACTGTGCTAAATTATACAAATGTAAACTTGATGGGTCCCCAAACACGTGTGTGAGCATAATGTGTGTGCATGTTACACACGTCTGAGCTTCCAGTCAGGAATCCGACTGCAGTTGCTGATGTCTGATAATCACAGGATCCCAGGGCTTCATGTTCAGATTTCAAATATAAAACAACGGTGTTGACAAAGAGGTGAAAGATGGAATGATTCTATCTGGTGTCAGCCTCTCTGCTCCCTCTCTCATGTAGCTCCCCTCCTTTCCCCTCACTCTCTTTCCGCTTCGTTGGTCTGCATGACACCAATCAGATATTTAAACATGCCGTCATCTAACACATTTTGCGCCTGTGCCAACGAGATTTTAAACACATGCACAAAGGAGGCCAATCGAGCAGGGTCACATATGGGATGTGATCCTAAAAGCTGTATCATTTTACCGGCATGAACGGGAGGCGGTGTCAGGGTCGTTTACGTTGCAACGGGACTACATCAACTGCTTTGGAAAATCGCCCTGAGGCGCACACTCTGAGCCCTTCCTGACTCTCCTCTCCATTCTCTACAGAGATCTTCGATCATCTTTCCTCTCCCACTGCATTCTTTTCCTGTCCTTTCTTTTCTCTCCCAGCCCAGCTAACCCAGGTATGCATCTCCCTCACAGACTCTGACCAATTGCTGGCCACCAGCCCTGACCCGGGGGCTCAACGGACAGTTCTGTGATGATGGGGTCTGTGGACCAGACTTTTCCTGCACGACACCACTGCTTTGCCCGGCCCTCCTTGTCCGCTCTGCTCTGTGTAGCCCGCTTTCCGGAGAGCCTTAAGATATCCACTGTGAGAGAGGTGTGCCCCAGAGACGCATTCTGTTTTACAAGCTTGGACATTGCAGCCAGCCTATCCGAGGTACTGTAGAGCACCAGGGGGGTTGGGGATTTCTGACAGTTACAGGTCAACACATGTCATCTATCCAGAAGTAAAATGATTCTCCCTAAATTTGTCATTTGCTGTTGTACGTCATGAATGCAAGCAAAGTCTCCTCTCTTTAGAAAGGAAAAGCTCTGCCAAACCCCTCCTTCCACTGACTTCACCAGCGTCTATCAAGGCCAAAAGACATTTTTCTTAATGATATAGTACATTTTGAATTTATGACTGTGGAAACCTTTCATCATGTGCACACGAGCTTGAAAATCACCCCAGTAGTTCAAGAAGTGCATTAACTCAACCCTGGTTCATCTAAATAATCAATCACAGAAACCCCAAACTGGGAAATATGGCTGCTCGTAATCACTCTTCCCTGTGAGCCGTGACAATTTCTTTCTTCAGTATTTTCATCTGTTCATGAGTCTGTCAATGAGGTGTATGAATTGAAAGATTCTGGGAGTCCAACTCGTAATGGAGGTTCCAGATAAGTTTATTTAATGACGTTTGATTTGATCATATTAACCTTTAGAATCAATGCCTCCTTTGTCATCAAAAGCAGACACTTCATAGTTCAGCATAAAAGAGTATAAAAATACAGACAAATCTTCCCATTGTCAATTCTGTACACACACAAGAACAAATAAATGTCTATTTCTCGCTGAGCACCAGGATAGGGCAAAATATACACATTGTTCAAATTGAAGGAAGCTGAGGAGGAGGGGCTAAATACTAGGCATTGTTGCAAAGTCGATTTTAAATGTGATGTTGAATTTAACAATACCAGAGCATATTTGTATCAAAAGTTAAGACTATTCAGCAGGTTTTAATAGAATATTTATTGAAACAAAGTAGCAAATTGGTCCATAAAAAATGAAAGTATCAAAATACCTCTTATAAAAGACATGTTTTGCAAACCTTAATTTGAAAAGGGAATAAATATGGTTTGGATGGATACTGATATTTTATAGTAATGCTGTTTAATGATAGTCACAGGTATAATATAGAAAAATGAAGTGGCATTCAGATGTTTGTAGCGACAGTAAAACAGAATGATCTGTCATTGGCTGACATGGGGTGAGGAATTATGAACAGGTGTTTTAGAACAATAAGGTGCATTTCCCTTTAAAAAAAACACTAGGGATCCAAATGAGTAAGTGAAACATATTTTTAAATGTGACAACAAATTAAGTGACCTGAAAACACTGTTTTACAGAATGAAAAAGTTTATGATTAATTGATTGAAATAGAGCTGTTGTTTTTTCATTTTTTATCAGGAAGCTTAAGAGATCTGGATAAAAAAAATAAATACATAAATTTAATGATTGGTTTGTTTGTTTGTTAGCTATGTACAGAAAATAGTGTGTATCTCAACATCATAACCTCAACTTTGCCCATATATATATTCAAACCATGTAAGTATCATTTTATATGTTACGTGGATTTCTTTATTGAAATTGGAAAATACAATTTTAATATGGCATATTGTGGGCGTTGCTCTTTAATTCAAAACAAACAGTCAGTCTAAGGCCTCTGGGATCAAAGTGCATAGGATGAATGTGTCCTGCATAGGCCTCTGGTAAAGACTAGGCTTGGTGGGGTACAAGATGGAACTAAACCCAAACCAAAGCTCGCTCACTTTCACTTTATCGATTTGGTTAACTGGCAATGTACGAGACTAGGACATGAGTTTGACTTACAAACCCAAAAATCCAGATTCACTCAAGAATTTAGCAGAGGCGTGATTGGGATATATTTTCCTGTGCATGACAAAGCCTCCTCTTCTGAACTGGTCAACAGCTAAGACTGACAGTCCCACTTTCAAAAGCTGAAACTGACAGTCCCACTTTCAACAGCTGAAACTGACAGTCCCACTTTCAACAGCTGAAACTGACAGTCCC
>JACXGM010003257.1:0-42637 GCA_016801145.1 Umbra pygmaea | reverse complement strand
CGGATGTAATTATGTTTTTAGAATAGTCAACGTCATAGACTTATGACAGTAACTGTAGTGGAAACTTTATTTATGTTTGGTGAGTTATGTCACTTTTCAGTTAGAATTTGTCACGTTACAGAGCAAGACAAGACTTTGCGTACGGCCCGCACATTCTCACGCCTGCTCAAAAGTTTCCGTGACGGCCCGCATATTCTCAAGTCAAGTAAATTTTTATACATCACACCGTGTGCTTGGAAACCAGCGTACGCAAGCTTTTCGTGCGTACGCAACATTTATACATGAGGCCCCAGGAACATTGAAAATCCTCAGGAAGCCTGAGCTTCGATTTCCGAATGTAACAGGGAGGAGAGTAAACATGGAACACTCCTAAAGCTTATTTCCATATAAATGCGCTGATGATTTGTTGTTTTGTCATTAGTGAAAAACAATATTGACCTTGTAGTTGTAAAAAAAAAGTCTCATATGAAATAATACTAAAATCAAAAAGTGAGGTCTCGCGTGGGTAGTTGTAGCTGGTGTTACAAAGTTTCACGTGAGAGTTTACGTCAGCTAAGATTAGATTATTAAGACTGATATATTGAATGAAACCCCTTGTTATTATTTGAATAGATATTGCCATGAGATAAGTGGCTAAGTTATCATGCCTTTAATTGGAATTACAACTCCTCCTATGGAGTCCGTTCATTCGCATTCGAAGATCGACACTTTTTGACTGTCACAATGGCAGCCAGCAGAAACACAGTCTGCTAAGGTGAGTTGTACAAAACCTTTCTTTCTAGTAAACTCTGTATACATAAACAATGTTCTCAATGCTCGAGTTCATGTGTACAGCCCCTGGTGATACTTCGAGCAAAGCTTTATGTTGTGTCGAGCCTTCTTAGTGTTTTGAAAACAGAGAATTTGATGCTATCATATTAGAGCCCCATCACTCCTGTTCAAAAGGCGATTTGATCGAAACCAAAGATAAGGGAAAGTGGCGTTTTCGTCCTAATTATGCTTTTAAAAAAGTGAAAAGTTTGACTTGAGTACATAAAAAAGTTACAGCAGGTCTTTATTGGTCTCGCATTTTGGCAAAAGTTACACTTTAAGCTATTTCCAGTCATTGAACCATGACCAACTTATCTGCTGTGTTTGTGCTTTTACCATACTATTTTTGTTAAAATAATAACTTTCTAAATGATCTGCGAAGTAGCAACATTGGTGTGCCGAAATTGAAGACCTGACAAAGCCTATATAGCAATTGACAGGCGCTATAATCGCGAGTCACAAGCTGAAAATTAAGATAGAATTTACGCGAAATTACACATTACACATGGTGACTGGCAACCGCAGTGTAGCAACCGCTAGCAATGCAAAGTAGCATACTGATTGCATGTAGCCTAGCTTAGCTTATTAACCTTTGCTAACTTCTATCAAGTACGATGTGTAAGCTATTAATAAAAACATCTGCGTTGATGCTCTGGAGTGTTAACTGACTTTGTTTAATCCAAAAATTACATTCTTCTGACAAAATCTGACTTTTCACACCACCTGCATTTAATGAACGATCTTTGCTTGATGAGGAAGGAGAAAACATAGAAATCATCTGAAACCAGCCATGCAGATTCTATAAAACCTTCAGTGTCCTGTGTCCTTACTTCTAAACTCCTTTTCAGCTCATGCCACAGGTTATACATAGGGTTTGGCGCAGGAAGCTGGGACAGCCAGTGCAAAATATGATTTTTCCTGCATACTTCACAGATAGTTTTCGTTCTTTCTTCATGATCGTTCTTCATTTGCACCAAAATTAACACCTGTGTTTGTGTCTCCTGGCCAAAGAGTTATAATCAAAATTAGCATACTCCAGGGATTGAAATTCATGTCTTGATGAGAATAAACGATTATTTTTTTCTGGCAAAACATAGTCCAATAATTATCTTGGGCACTCTATGTAGCATAGTGAGGTAGATGCAGTAGTCAGAGCTTCATGTCATTCCGTAACAGTGCTGCAGGAAAGTTAGTTAGTTGGCCTGTCTAAAGTAGGTCAAGTATTATAGTTAAAATAGGTAATGACCAATATAGTAAGGTAAATCCAAAGTAAACAAATTATAATAATCTAGAGGCAGCACAGGGCAAATTACAAGGTGAACGCTCAACACAGAAGCACAGTTTATGGCTAGTCAAAAACGTTGGCCGACTCAAGATAGCTAGTATTAATCTGCTGAATGGGTTCTCGTCATGATGTTGCCAATAGTGCATTGTGGGTAGTTTGAAAGCTACACAGTATGAAAATCTGTTAATATGTTTTTCAAAAGGGGTTTTAGCCCTTATACATCCTTATTTTTCTAAAGTATATGCGGACCACTTGGTCATATATTTCTCTATAATGCAGATCCTTTCACATATTCAGCATTCCTTCTGGGAGAGCTGCTTGCCAGAATTCAATTTACTGCACTGCACAGGCTGCTGAATGCAAAGAATGTCGCCTGTCATCTATAAATATGGATTTGGTCCACAAACTGCTACGGGAGCATTTGCAAAGCTCACATTTTTCCCTTTTCCGAGACACATATAAATCCTCATGTGTGTTTACTCATTGGGTTTTGGCATATGAGAGCACATAAGAGGCAGGTTTGAGCGATTAGCAAACCCCAAATTGTTTTCACACAGTGGATTGCACACTCACACACGACATTCATTTCACTATTTTCTTTCGCCAAAAAGCCCGATAACAGCTATCATCTCGCTGATGGCTCACTTGTAAGGTCCCAGCCAGCTATGCACACTAGAGCAGATGGAACTGGATGGTTCATGGACATTCATGCTGAGCTCCTGAAAGCACAATGTGTCACAAACAACAGGTGAGGGTGAAATGATGCAGTGTGAGGAAAAGTTTAGAACATACAGTAGTGCAACTGTGCTGTATCCAAGGTCAAAGGGTCATGTAGCTCTAATTGCTGGATGAGATTATCGGGCGAGGTGAAGACAGAGAGGGTGTCACTCTGACGCAGACAGGTCATTTCCCATCCATGCAGAAGGGCGGGGCTGCAGACTCAGCAGTCCTGTATTGATACGATGATGACAGCTATGGATGCACACGGCCGGCTCCCCCACAAGGCCATTTTTCCTCATCAGCCTCTCAGAGGGAGTATTAAGATGAGTCAGCATAACAGTGATAAGACTGTCTGGCACTTTACTCCTAAAGTCTTCACTGTGGAGACAGAGAGATGCTCCGTCCTGTAGAGATCACCATAATCCTTAAAATAGTTCCTCTGTCTCTTTTCTTTTGAAACCTCTCTCATGAAAATGTATTAGCACGTCTGTGTGAATAAAGTCTATTCCTGAATCAATTCAGGTATGTGTAAACTGTAGGCCACCGCTTGAAACATATTTATTTTCATGGTGCTCACTGCTATTTACTTTGCTTGTCTAAAAGAGGTGTGTGAAACACTGGGAGAGGCAGCATCCTCAGTAAGATAAAGTAAATGTATTTGTTAGCCAGGCTAGCCATTACAGTAATGGATTTGGATTACATACACAAAGAGCAGAACAAAATGTAATAATTCTTCAGAGGCTTAAAATTGCTACCAAAGAAAAAGTGTATTTGTACAGTGCCCTCTGTGATAGTAAAAGGAATCATTATTTATTGTTTGGCACTATATACTCAAAAGGTTGGATTTAAAATCCAACAGTGACTGACAGCCTCTGAATTAATGGATGATCCACAGTGTGGGAAGCCTTAAATAAATCAATGAAATGAAATGCTTCTTTTATCAGTCCCACTTATAATGTCATCCAAATATCCGTCTATCCTGGGCAGCGCTGTACCAATTTGTGCGTCCCCTAGCTGAGCCCCCGGGCATAGTTGGAATGCCATGACTAGGATACGAACCCTGGCCACTTTGACACTGTTGTTCTGCTAGGCAGCGACTAAGGGGAAAACAGACCCTAATTCGCGTAGGCGATTTGAACCATTTGTGTCCCAGTCACACGAGTTGTGCTTTCATACTTCCCAACCATTAGCAGCAGCCTGCTGGTCTTTCAAAAAGGGAAAGCAAATATTCGGACTACATCATAAAAATTAACCATATACATAAATTCTGCCCTATGTTCCGTTGTAATGAAAATGCTCTGTGACCCTGTCGTACCAACTAGTCATTAGGCTAAACTGAAACAATGAATGTGGTGTATAATTATATGAAATGTAGGATGAATATTGGCTAGCAATTTGGCCAAGCGAATACCAAGAAATAGGTTGCAGCAGTTTATCTATTGACTAAACTTGCAAAATCTGCGATGGGACTGAGCTCAAATAGCTTCGGCAACTTTTTCTTGTACAAAATCGCTGTCAATCAAAGGGAAATGCAGTCTTTCGACAGACCCTCCAATCATCACGCAGAAGCATGGAGTTCAGGCTAGCTGACACCTCCATTCACTGCTGTTGACGCTGAGCATCCGTGGGTGGGACATAATCGTAGCCCTGATCCAATGACCATCTAGTTTCGAAGCACTGACAAAAACAGTTCAAAGCAGCGCCATTGAAGTCCATGGACGGGAATGTATGAGAAGGAAATCGAGTCAGTCAACCTGCTATATGTAGCTGATACTGAAAGAACTCGTCTTTGAGATAAACGTGTTCTAATGCATTTTTTCTAATGTCAATAAAATGTTAACACAATAGGACATACCGTTATTTGACCATTCATTTTTGGACATTTTATAGACAGAAGGTGGGGGGGCGCAACCTTCTTCAAAGACATAGAGCAGAGCACAGACGTCTGACCAATCACAGCACACTGTCTTTCACGCGACACAGAAGGCATCAAGGAAACAATTATGTGCACGACATGGCGGAAACCCCCCTTTCAAATTGCAAATCCCCCTAAAACACAGAAAAGCGACGTCGCCTAGTGACGAAAGCATCAACTAGTCACACGTATGCCTGGAGGTCTGAATCACCTATTAGACCACTACATCTGTCATAAACTGGGCCTCTCATGCACTTTGATGATGACATGTTGAATGACTTTTTGCCTAACAGAATCTGTCAAAGCTTTGTCAGTTAGAGAGCTGTTCCTTTGTTCTCAGCTGTGTGTCTCTGTGGACTAGAACAAATGATTATTCCCTCCACACTAGCCTTATTGACAGGGCCCTGAAATTACAGCCCCTTTAAAAAGCCCTGCTAAACGGTTGTGGATGTGGGGGGCGAAGCTAAATATTCAAAGCTTAACAAGAAAAAAAATCTGAGAAAGAGTGAGGTAGGCATAGATACAGTGTCGAAATGGACATTTAGAGCAAATTAATGCAGAAAATAAGGGGAAAGCCTTTTAGATATTTAAAGAATTCATTCTTACCCCCTTGTACTTTCTTTTAAGGTTTGCGTAAAACTGACTCCAAATACTTATTGTACACTTTTTATATTACTGACTGTAAATGAATACCATTTCATTATGCTGCCTACAAAAAACAATCAAGAGCACATATATATAGCCAAAATGTGGACACCCCTACTAATGGTGAGGAGGAAGACTAGTCAGGGTCTGTTTATTAGGGTTTTGGCTAGGCCCCTTAGTTCCAGTCAAGGGAATAGTAGCGGGGTGGGGGGGGGGTGAAACATGTTTCCCCATTAGTAAGTGTCACGGTATTCCATGTCGTAGTGGAGAAAAAGAGACAGGTGCGAAGGATATGCAATAAATCAAATGGTTTTTATTCACGAAGGACTCAGATAAAACAAAACTGCCCCGAGGGGCTAAACCAAATGTAGATAAGGATCACGACATGAGGAAAACGTAACAGGGATTAATAACTGACAGGGGTACGAAGGAAACACACAAACTAAATACTGAAACAAATTAGGGATAATGGACAACACCTGAAACATAATTAACACTAACGGGGATCTACAGAAAACAAGTGACCAAAACATAGGAGGAAGGAAAACCAAATCAACTTGCCAAACACTGAAAGGACACTAGGGGGAACCAAAACATTACACACAGGGGAGCAACTGAAGCAAGCACACACAGGGAAGTAACATAGATGAGTCCCCTTTCCCAGCCCACATAGGGCTGGACGTTAAAGTAGGCGCAGGTAATAACTCCTACACCGTTTGTTCCAGTGAAGAGTCATCTTAATGCTACATGGTACATTTATTTTAGACAACTAGTTGCTTCCAACTTTGTGTCAAATGTTTGGAGAATGCCCTTTCCTCTTCTGCTCTGTACAAGGCGGTGCCAATAAAGACATGGTTTGATGAGTTTGGTGATGAGTAACTCAAGTGGCCTGCACAGAACCCTGTTGAACACCTTTGGGATGAATTGGAATGAACAACATCAGTATTTGACTTCACAAATGTTATTTTGACAGAATGGGCAGAATTTCTTACAGACACAATCTTGTGGAAAGCCTTCCCAGAAGAGTGGTGGCTTTGATAGCTGCAGAGGAGGGGCGGGGGCAACTCCGAATTAATACCCATGGTTATGTAATGGAATGTCCAACAAGCTTGTATGGGTGTGGTGGTCACATGTCTACATCCTTTTAGCTATTTAGTGTATCATAAAAACAAAAGATGTAACCAGATTGCATATTTCCAACAAATGTAAACATTATGCCTTCCAAACCTATAATTCCAACAGATGTTTTTAGTAACACTGCTGAGTCCCTCACAAAGATTATTGTACACTGCCCTCTGACTGCAGCTGCCATCTTCAATTAATGACTGGCTAACATGCAGAAGAAATTCTTTGTCTGCTTGTCATTTCCATTGGAAACAGAGGAAATGGATATCGCCCACAGCTTGTCCCTGCATCATTTCACATCTACTCTGCCTCATGCTCTGTCATCATCGTAGGAGGAGTCAGAATATATATGAAGTGAGGGAGAAATAATAAACTAGATAACATTTCAGAGTTCCATATATTAAGCGTTGAAAGCACTTTCTAGGACTGTCTGTGTTTGTGGTTTTGGAAGTTTGGTGATGGAAAACACAGAAATTGTAATTTAACTGCAAGTGAGCACATTTAAAGACAATTTTTACAGTATTTTTACTAAATATCTCTGATATAGAGTTAACTGAGATAATGAATGTGATTTGTTTGGCCTTTTTGCTGTCCACACTGAAGCTCTATGGGTGGAGGAACAAGAACTATGACCTCGCATGAAATCCATTTTAGGGAAATGTGTGTGTGTGAATGAGCAGCACTGATCCGTGGACAGTCTAGTGATAAATTACCATTGTTTCAAAACCACAATGAAAGGTAAGTTGTTTCTTCAACATCAAGTCACAGTACCTTCTGGAGTAATATTATTAATCCTATTATTATCATTTTAAAAATAGAAAAGTGGCCAAGTTTAATGAAATGTCCATTACGAAAATAGTAGGTTTGTGTTTTTCTTTCCTCATGTGGTTCAGTTAGAGTGGATATGATCTGTGCTAACTTGAGATTTGGAAGAGTATCAGAGTGCTCTTGAACACTTCCTTAGACATTTCATTTCCTTCAAGCCCCTAAGTAATGTTTCCTTTCTGCAAAGAAGAAAAAGTACCTGATTTGACATCTGAGCTGTTTCTGTCAACCAGCTAGTCAGCTCGTATCAAGATGGGTGAAGAGGTGCATCTCAAAGAAAGCTACTATTCTATAATGCAATGAACGATATCTCCCGAACAAAAGCACAAGCGCTGCAGCACATCTGTCAAGCAAATTTCCTCACTTCTTCCACCTCTGAGGGAACAGAATGAACTCTCTGTCCATGGTGTTGAAAGTAAGAGTAGAGCTATTCATCATAGAGTTAAAGCTGAGATTACTGATGACCCTCAACGGATCTGTCGATTGTCTTGGATTTATCCAGTAATTTCACTGTCACAGCACTCCTTCACTCCAAAGCCATATATTGGACTAGTTTGATGGCCTTTACTATGTGTTACAATTCCATCACATGTTTCTGAAATAGATTTTGCTACATGTATGTGTATGTGACAATAAAGTACCTTTACCTCCTGACAGTTTTGAGTTTTGACTGAACCACACAATAAACAGTGTCAATATGAATCATTATTGTTTTCCCCCTGCTAATTCTTTTTTTGTTCATTTTTTATTATTTACAGTACTGTGCAAAAAGGATCTGTAAACAAAAGTCAAAAATGACAAAATGAAAAGTTATTGAATATAAAACTATGTATATAAAGAGCAGTAGCCAGTGAAATGCATGAGACACACCCTCACCTTTTAAATTGATTCATTCAGACACACGAAATTTGATCTCTACTGAAAGTAGTAAGCAAAAACACCAGATCACACACAAATGTATATTTTTTTCCCTTTACTTTATTTACATATATAATTACACTGTTATTAAGACACTCTGATGTTTCTCTTTAGGCTCGGTCTGTGATCTGTCTGTGACAATCTCTAATTATTTCCTGATTAGTGTGCCTAATATGTTGTGGTCTAATAATATATTAATGGCCATGTAATCTGAATTCCTTCCCTAGTGATGCAAACCACTATAGTAGAATAATAAAATAAGAGTAATAATAATAATAATAATAATACACTAATACAGCAATACAGAGGAATAACACTTGTGAGACATGTATGATATTAGCAGCAAAAATAAATAGTATATACACAGGGATGTTGAAGATAGCAGCAGAGCACCAGGGTAAACCCCCAGAATGTGTCAGAACAGATTTTGAGTGGTCTAATGGCTTGTGGGTAGAAATGGTCCTTTAGTCTACTGGTGTGTGCATTGATGCTTCAGTACCACTTACCATGTCACATTAGGTTAAAAGGTTTGTTTGGGTGAATGTGGTCTTTGATTATACAACAGGCCTTCCTCTGGCACCATGAGACACGAAGATCTGGATGGGTGTGTACTTGGTCCTGTGATGCATAGTGCCGACCATCACACACTGGTGTCTCCGTACCAGGTGGTGACACAGTCAGTCAGGAGGCTGTTGATGGTACAACAGTAGTACAACTTAGTGAGGATCTTGGGGCTCATGCCAAAGTGTCTCAGTCTTCTGAGTGGGAAGCGGTGCTGTCGAGCCTTCTTTCATGATGTAGTCTGTGTGAGGGTGGACCAAGTTAGATCCTTAAAATGTGGACTATGAGGATGTTAAATTATTCTGCTCCACCTCTGCCCTGTTGATGAGAATGCTTGTGTTTCTCTCCTTCGCATTTTCTGGGGAGAAGTGGCTTCTTTTCTGCCCTTCTTGACACAAGGCCTTCCTCCAAAAGTCTTCACTCTCACCTGTGTTAACGAGACAATCACTGACATGATGGCAGCTGGTCCTTTCGTGGCATGGCTGAAATACAGTGGAAATGTTTTTTTGGGGTTGAAGTTTATTTTCATGGCAAAGAGGGACTTTGAAACTCATTGCAATTCTTCTGATCAATCTTCATGACATTCCGGAGTATATGCAAATTGCCATTCAACAATTAGCCAGCAAATATTTGACCACGGCTGTACAGTTGCACAGAGAGTTGTTGATTCCCAGCAAACTCATCTTCTGATGGGATAATGTTGTTCAATGCCTAGCTGTAGTCAATGAACAGTAATGTAGCACAGGTTTGCCAGCAGCATTGATCCCTGTATTGCACTGCTGGTTTGCTCATAAAGCTAAACAGGGTCAGGCCTGGTTAGTCCCTGGATGGGAGACCAGTGCTGCTGGAAGTGGTATTGGAGGGCCAGTAGGGGGCACTGTTTCCTCTGGTCTAAAGATCGTTCCCAATGCCCCAGGGCAGTGATGGGGACATCTGCTCTGCGTAGGCTGCTGTCTTTCGGATGGGACGTTAAAACAGGTGTCCTGACTCTCTGTGGTCATTAAAAATCCCATGGCACTATTCGTAGTAGGGGTGTTAACCCGGTGTCATGGCCAAATTCCCAACCAGGCCTCTCACTTTAATCATTGCCACCTAACAATCCCCCTCCTTCCTAATTGGCATATATAACTACTCACCTCTCCACCTGATAGCTGATGTGTGGTGAACGCTCTGGCTCAAAAATGGCTGCCGTGCATCACCCAAGTGGGTGCTACACATTGGTGGTGGATGAGATTGGCTTTCCCCCTCTGTAAAGCGCTTTGAGTTCCTTGGAAGAAAAGCGCTATATAAGTTGAATGCATTATTTTAGGAATTCTTTTTCTCCAGGTGGGACAGTGTGATGTGAAGATCAGTAGCTATGGCCAGGGTCTGTTGAACGTTTGGAGTGACATACAAATTGTAAGGGGTGGGGGGTCCGCATGGTGAGGCATAGTGGGCTAAATTCCTACATTGCAGGACAGTCTGCATCATAATAGTAAGTGGTTCGAGCCTGGCTATGGGTTCTCTGACTTTCTCCGGACCTCCTGCACGAGGCAGCACAAATTGGCATAGCGCTGCCCGGGATGTGGGTTAGATAAATCAGATTATCTATCCTGCCACGTTGCTCTCCAGCGACTCTTTGTGTTCAGATTGGGCGCCAGTAAATACAGTTGCGTAAGTATAGATGGTGAACGTAATGATTCCGTGCATGATCCGACTAAAGGCTTCCGTGTTGGGTGAACAGTGCGATAAAAATCGGCAGCTCTGCAACATGTTGGCAGGATGAACCATGTGCGTGCCCCTCGCCAGTGTTGGGTATAGTTACTTTTAGGAGTACTTTTTAGTTACTTGATGAGTTCACAAGTTTTGGGAAGTCCCTAATTAAGACAAAATTATCAGGTAAATGGAGTTCATTTCTTTACAGTGACCTATAAAACAAATAGAAAGAGTAAAGAACATATCAATCATGGTAACCAGTAAGATATGAACTCCATTTACCTGATCATTTTGTCTCAAATAGGCACTTCCCAAAACTTGTGAACTCATCAAGTAACTAAAAAGTACTCCTAAAAGTAACTATACCCAACACTGCCCCTCGCCATCCCACAGATGTCCAAGGAGTTGCAGAGCTGCCAACAAGGCAAGGTTAGTTGGAATTAGGAAGTAATTAAAAACATAAAAATTAATTGTAATATAGTGTCTGGGATGACGTTTTTTATTTGAGGCATGACCAGTCTTCAAGCACTTCATGGGAATTTGTGTGATTGTCATCTATGAGGACGTTGGGATTCTTGGGGATGGGAACGGTCATCGTCCTCTTGATGCAGGTCCTCTTCCTGACAGCTGAGTTATTCTTAGCCTATTCTACCCTTTAGCGCTTGACTTTTTAACCCTGATGAAGACATGGACTGTAAAACATTGCATCCAGCTCCTCTCTTTTATTCTTGTCCAAGTGCATCTGGTCATGGCTGGTTGTGGCACACAGCTTCTAATTACTCCAAAGTGGAGATTTTCTTTCTCATCTAACTCACCTGGTCTATCTCCAAATTTTATTTTCTTTCTACCAACTTTTCAAGTTGTTCCTCCTTTAGTTTTACCATATCAGTCTCATTTAACACTACCAACTCAGCCCCCACCCTTATGGTTATGCGCAGTTGCAAAAATTGTTCTTCCTTTTGTCTCGTTCAACGCCTCTCTATTCGGACTGTACTTTCCTTCTCCACAGTCTGTCACTGTACTATTTTCCCCCCAGCCAGCTTGGCCCTTTCCGGATCTGTGACAGGATAAATAACTTTGTTCAGACTTCGGCTTGAACTTGTGACTCGGGACCAACACAGGAGACCAGAATCGGACTCAACTTGCTATGATTAAAACACATTTCTGCATTACAGCATAAAACAATGGGTTGTTAATGGGGACAAACACATTTGAATACACTAGTGCCATATAGAATCCCAAATAATTCTATGAGTGTAGGCAACTGGAATTGTGACCTGTACTGCACACGATCTAAAAAAGGACCATGTATATAAGAAGTATTCAGTGGACTCTCTTGATCTTTTATAGATTTGTTTCATAACCTTTAAAGTGCCCATAAGTCTGGCCTCAGGCATGAACATTGCTTCCTTTGTGCATGCATATGGTCAGTATGTTATCCATACAAAAGATGGGCATGCCCACTAGTAAAAAATCCATAAAAAGAACTCAACTGTTTCTGGTGGGCCGAATGAAACCTGAGAAAAGCCCAGTTTAATATTTAATATCCCTTGAAATGTAAGTTCAGAAGAGGAGAGGGAGCTTAAGATGTTTGTACACAAGCAGTACACTTTGTATCTTCGTATTTAAAAGAATAAGATCATCCCATAATAAGTCACTGCTTTGCAGGCTTACTATGTTGGTGTGGCCTGGGCATCAATAGGGGTTACGGCCTCTCCAAATTTGCCTGGAGCACCAGCACAGGTCAACGCAAATTGGTACAGTGGTGCCCAGAATAAGGCAGCAGGAAGGTTGGACAAATGTACAGTACCTTGCCATGTCGCTCTCCAGTGACTCCTTGTGTGTAGGTCGGGTGCCTGCGAGTTCAATCATAGAAGCATAGTTAGTGAATAGGCAATCCTTCTGTGTGTGTACTGACTAAAGGCTTCCTAGGTAAACGGTCAGTGTGATAAGAATCTGAATGCTTTGAGACATGTGCTTGAAGGAAGCATGTGAGTGCCCTCAACCGTACACCTGCTGAGGTGTTTCTGACAAAGCAGGGTCAGGGGGAATTGGACAGAACCAACTGGAAACTATGTTAGTGGCTAGCCAAATGTTTGTTGATTCCCTTGCAGATTCCTTTCAGAACATATTTTGTCAAACCCTTTACTTTTTGTTTTATCAGTCAATACGTCTTCTTTGTTCATATCATAATGCTGGAGGGTAACGCCGGCACGAACAATTGCATAGTAGAAATAGTATCTTTAAAAATGTACACTTACCAGAAAATAACAAATATCACTCCTTTCTTCAGGAGGTATAACATGGATGTGCAGCATAAACATGTAACAATGACAAGACAACAGTGAATGCTGATCAGGCTGATAACAAACACCTCTCTCCACTGGTCATTTTGAAGTGTGAGCGATCAAAGGCTACTAATTTTAGAGGTTTTAGAGGTAGGTCAGGTAACTCTCATACCAATTACATCAAAATATGATATGATGATCTTGTGGACAAATATTATTCATATACAGTGACAAATCTAAACGCTCCTACTGTAAGTGTTCACATACTCCCTGCTGAATTAATTAATTTCATTTCAAAATAAAATAAATAGATATGAACACATTTTTATGTGTTATGGTTCTATTGTAACGCATGCAAGCTAATATGCGTTTCATTCTTTAGATTGGAGAACAAATTGGAAGGGATATATGGTCATTCAAAACTATACATGCAGAATATTTACAGACTTTGAGATCTTTGGTCTGCACTCATGGACTGCCCTCTTGAGTCCCCAGTGACAAATATGACTATGTACTGCCTGGGGTGGATGGGTGGAGGATGTCCTATGCAGTAGTTTTATGGGAATATGCAAATATTACAAATATTGAGTTAATGTTAGATTGTTATTAAAAACAATACATAGTGTATTTCAAAGATCAATAGTTTGGGTTATAAGTATAACAGTACTTACATTTAGATGTATGAATTAGACATATTAATTATTCTTCGTTTATAAATATGGCACCCATAAAAGGCCTTTTGGATGTGATACATGGGGGATATGAGGGAAACAAGGAAGAAGATTGAGAGTGGTAATGGGAGAAGGATGGGAGAAGGAGGCAACTGGAATGTCTGTGTGAATTTTTGCAAACTCCTGATAATTTTTGGATACGGAAGAATTAGTAAGATGACTATGATTTTTGCACTGACAATAGTAGACAGGGTAACTTGATACTTGTAAATTCAATGGTGAATGTATATTTCTTGAATGTGTAGCTTCCCAATTTTTGGGAGTCATGAAATATGACTTTTATTTTAGGGGAAAACAGAGGTAAAATGAAAATGATGGTACATAATGTTGAGAATACTAAGTACACCAGATCCAGTGGAAGTCAAAGAGCTCCCATGACATCCACCAGTATATTTTTAAGTATGAGGGTCTCTTTTGATCCTGCATTTTCAGTGTATGTGGCCAGTAAGCCCCATTTTTAGGTACTCTGACCAAATTACAGTTTCTCATCCAAGAACCAAGCTGCAAACATCAAGCATTTACATTTTAGCTTTTTGGTCCAAGCACAACAGTAGTCTAATTTCGGACTGCAAACACCTGAGCAGAAAATAACTTCGCAGTTTATACAAAACAGTGTCTTTATCAATTTTGCCAATACATTTGGCAATGTTTGTACTTGAGTACTGTCAATATTCTCAAAAAATACATTAAACAGCTGACTGTTAAAAGACAAGACAACTAGTATAAGGGGCAGGGCATTTTGTCATTACGTTTTAATCAGTGCCTTAATTGCGGGGGTAGTGGTGTCACTTCTGCTAAGCAGTCATCAATAAAGGTTATCCCTTCTGTTTTTCTTTTCCAAAACCTCTGTGTGTTGTGTCTCTGACCACCTCTTCTTTTATCTCTCTGAGAACGATCTCCTAGAATCCACCGAGTTAAAGTACAAGACAGGTCAGTCAACTGAGATCAAACCGGCCTCCTGTGATTGACACTTCCCACTGCTCAAAATTATTTTCTCCATTGTTCAGATCTATCTGCTGCCTTCGTCCCTGTGAATCATCAGTATTCTGCTCCACACACTGAGGCCGGTGCATCTGAGGCTCTGCACATACTTAGATGAATTGGGGGGGGCCTTCCAGGTGACATGGAGATGATCTGTGCACTGTTACTGCTGGTGGGCTAAGCCCCTCCCCCTCTTTCCATACACCAAGTCATTTGGCTCTATCATACAGTGCCTTGCATAAGTATTCACCCTACTTGGACATGTTCACGTTTTTCTGTGACAACCTGGAATATAATTGGGATTTGTATCAATTGTTTGTCACAACATACCAAACATTTTGAAGGTGCAAAATACTGTATTTTTTACTGTGACACAAAAGTTAAACAATAAAAAAGTTTTTTGTTGGTTACATACGTGCTCACCCCTTCAGTCAATATTTGGAAGAAACACCTTTGACTGTAAAAACAGCTGTGAATATTTTTCTGGATCCTGCAATTTTCATTCAATTGCTCAAGTTCTGTCAGGTTGGATGGGGACCGTTGGTGAACAGCGCATTTGAAGTCCTTCTAGAGATTCTTAATCATATTGAGGTCTGGGCTTTGACTGGGACATTTTAAAACATTCAGTTTCCCAGTTCTTGCAAATAAAGAGCATCCCCACAACATGATGCTGCCACCACCATGCTTCACTGTGAGGATGGTGTTCTCAGGGTGATGGGCTGTGTTCAATTTAGTTCCAATAAGTTACATATGGGTCTCATCAAACCAAATAAAGTTTTTCCACATTTGCTGTCTCCCACAAGCCTTTAGGCAAAATCCAAACGGGATTTGATGTTTTTTTCTTCAGCTATGACATTCTGCTCACCACATGCCCATGAAGCCCAGCTTTGTGGAGCATCCAGGTTAAAGTTGTCCCATGGGTGTTTTCTCCCATCTTAGCTGTGCATCTCTCCAACTCATTTAGAGTTACCTTTGGCCACTTGGTTGCTTCTCTGACTAATGCCCTCCTTAACCGGTCACTGAGCTTTGGTTGAATGCTTTCCCTATGTCGATATGCGGTTCAGGTTTTTTAAATAATATATTTAAGGGGGCTCTGGTGTATGTTCAACATGTGTAAATAAAATTATAACCCAACCCTGATTGGTGCTTCTCCAGAACTTATTTCAGACTTGTGTTGATGGCACCTTGGTCTTCATGAGGCTGTTTGTATATACTCTTCCAGAAGCAGGGGTATTCATTTTGAAATCATGTGACACTTTAATTGCACAACGGTGGAATCCATTCACCTAATTATGTGAGTTCTGAGGTAAATTGGTTGCACCGGAGCTTATTTAGAGGTTTAATCAATAGAATACTTTTTGTAACATTTATTGTTTTGTCACAATACAAAAACAACATCAGTGTTTGGTATGCGGTGTAGAAGAAATGGTAAACATTCCAATACAATCCTATTTCATTCCAGGTTGTCACACTACAAAATGTGGAAACGTCCAAGTGGGGTGAAAACTTATGCAAGGCACTGTAACATCATATGGTCTCACATATTCTAGCTATCCAAATGATACTCAACAATTCATTCTCGATCCCAACTCTGACATCCAGGTGGCAATACGTGCCTGTGTCTCTGGCCAACAACAGACCATATCACAAACGTGTGAGGTGATGCGCACGTCACTGCAGCACAAATATCTCCCAAAGCGAGTCCTTTAAATAATGCTCAGGATCCATTCACACTTCTAGTGGAATGAGGGCATTAGCTCGAAAGCTACAGTCATAGAAATAGAATGGCTAGAAAGGCCATTGAGGTGCTTGGCTTGGTCATTCAATTAGTACACACAAAATGGCGATTGTTGTTAGTTGTCACGGTGACAACACGTGAATTGGTAAAATGCGGAAGTAGGCCACTAGATCTTTGCAATGGAATGGTACACGTAAAAATGGCTGCCGCTCTGACCATTCTGCTACATTGATTTAAATTGGAATGGTATTTCTAATCATTCCATTTCTATGGCTACAGTCCTGCTGGATGTTGATATGACTTTGGCATTAAGACTGTGTATAGGCGCAGTGTCACTTTGGAACCATGAATGATGGCTCATTACAGAATGAGTATAAATCTTCACAAAACTTACAATACATGTCTGTCAACCCAGGAAGTCATCTGACTCAAATTTTATGCAATATCTGCTTCCAACCCATTGCATCTCTCAGAATTCCTGTTAAAACTGTAACGTCTTCTTCTTCTGCTCCCCCTGGCGCTCTGAGTCGCCAGTCTACTGAGGCACCGGTCTGAGTGCACCACCCCGGCGGTACAGGAATGAAAACCCAATGCACCCCAATCACCTTCAGCGCACCTGCCCCTCATTATCTCATCACCGCCAATATATAGCCCGTTCTACTGCCATTTCTGTGTGATTGTTACGTCGTGTCATGTACCTACCCTTTGTGATTACCCTAGTTATCGTTAAGTAAACTATTGACTGTGTTCCTGCGCCTGCATCCTATCTCATCAAGCTTCTTCTTGTTCTCATCACAAAAACACTGGGAATATTCAGAAATAACAGAAGCAAAACGGCTCTGTATGAAAATGGGTCACAAAACATGTTTTGAAGGAAAAAACTGATAAGAGACACAGTGGAGATCACACACAGTTTTAAGCCATGGCCAGATTAAATATCTAATCAAGTGACACTGCAGATGTCATGACAGCAAGGACTTGATAGGGCTGTCGTGGCAGGAAACCGATGGTGTATTGGACTGGTTATTTGTATTTATGATTAATACTGGGTTGTTTCAGTTTGTATTGTGCTTTGGGTTTTGCACGCCACCTTTTGGGCACTAAGTTATATAGCCGGCTACTCTGGGAAGCTAATCATTACACACAAGGGTAGTTGATTAGTTAATATACTCTACACCTGCTTAAGGTTAGTAATCAGTACAGCTATGAAATCTCTGGTGCCCGAGGAGGTGGCATGTGTTATTTTAAGTGTAAACTCCTGTTGGTTGGCATGAGAACGCTGGTAGCCTTTTCCACCGTTCGGTTTATGGATCTGATGGATATTGTAGATATTTTACTATTGTGCCTTCTCCATTTTATGAGTCATAAGTAGGATATAGTGTATTGTTGAGCCAGTCGTACGCTCTGTATGTTACTATCGCGTCTAATATATATATCCGTTGTGCAGCTCCTGTGCACCCTTGTTTATTCAGACCTCCAATTCCAAGTTAGGGGTTACAAATGTTCAGCGTTCACTAAACATCTTAAACATCCTCCCTGCATCTGTCTCCATTACTCCAACAACGAACACCAAACCACCTGCGTCATGACCGCAAAACATGACAATTCCCAGGTAATAACAAGGGACTGTAGTTCTGTGGATAGAAGAGGAATTTCATAACCCAATGATGGGTTAATAAAGCCCAGCAGTACTAATATAATAGCTCTCGGTTTAGGGGAGAAAGATTGATTGCGACAGGAAATTGAATAGGTAAACCTTAATGTTTTTCTGTAGCGGAGTTCTGATGACACTGTTTTTTATTCAAGTGCTGGTCTGCCCGCAGCTCTCTTGGTAATTTTTTACATTGAATACATTAGATTTTCTATGATTTATTTATTATTACCTGTGAAAATAAGCTGCGCATGCTTAAACACAAACACACACTCTGTTAGGCAGATAAGCTTGCTTGCACACAAGCAAAACCATAAAGTTCACAAGCACATGCTCAAATAAGTCAGATGCATTTAGAGTCTATGCTATTTCATAAGACTCAAAGAGAGGATAGAGGAGCAGGCTATCTGATGACGACACAGCCTCTCAGTCACCTGGCCTGTATTTGGGTTTTATCACGGCCAGTCCATAACATCCGTTTCCTCCCTTGTGCTTGGAAAGAGTAGATGTGGAAACCATTCAGAGGTAGCAAAACGTGATGACAGGCTGGTGGGCTGAAGAAAGTGACCCTAAGCCTTGCTGTGTGAAAATGAAAAATCATAGATTAACAGTTTACCCGAATGCAGAAATCCATCTGAAATGCTTCGGTTTGCATGTAGTGACCCTCATTATGCTACCATGTAAGTGTGGAGTTTTTTGAAATAGCAATTTCTTTTGACTTCAAATATGCCCACACACATATAGCGCTGTAATGTAATTATCAGTTTGCACTACAACTGGCCACATCCGATTAGCATGTCAACATATCCCTAACAATGGTCGACTCAGTGCCCATGTGTTATTGACACGTAGGTTCATTTTGCGCCAGAGTCGTCCTTTAAAAACAATGTGTACAGCAATTTGTTCTAATGTCTTAAGAGGTGGGGACTCATTAAAATGTAATAGAATGACTCAGGCTAGATGTCGCCAGTCAGGATTCTTTTTTGCAGACTGAAACAAGTTCTCTTGCAGCATGTCCTTATATAATGCACCAGCCATTAAATTGTAATGTCCCTGTTAAGAAAGATACCCACAAAATGAAGCTATCACCACCATCGATCATTCATCGTTATGATGGTGTAAGGCGTGGGTAGGGTTAATTTTGTGCCTCACATTTAGGATTAGGCCCAAAACATTAACTTGCTCTCATCTGATCAGAAAACCTTTTCTCACATTGCAGCTGGGTCACTGTCATGCAAGAGACATGATTTCAGCTGGTACTTTTTCAAGTTTCTTTCTCGCTATCCTCCCGAACAGGCCAGTATTTTGCATAGCTCTTGATAGGTTTTACTGGTGCAACAATACTTCCCTCCCCGACACTGAACTCTGTTGCTACTTCAAAGTGATTTTTATCCTCTCTTTGGCTTCTCTAACAAAGCTATTTCACCATGACAAAATTGGCTGGCAGCCATAAAGAATGCTGCCTAAGGTACGATTACTTTGGTGGAGGATTATTAAATCCCTGTTTGTAGTCTGCACATGCAACCTGATATTGAAACAGACATGAAGTATCAACTGGAGATGTTGTCAGGTCATCAAATGTTGAAAAATTATGATATTGCCTTTTTAATCAAAGTTGGCACCCTCAATCAGTTTAAAGTGCATCAGAAATTAATTTGTGCTGATGTAATCTGTCTAGCCAGTTACTCAGCTCCAACTTCTGTACATTTGTTTTCAATTGAAGTATAGCGATCTGTCAAATACCTTGTGTGATAACTAGGGATGGGGAACATTTGAAATATGGTGAACTGTGGGAACTCAGGGTGCTGTGCTATAGAGACATAGTAATCAAATGAAATGGCATCTGGTACGGCAGCCTTCTCCTGTCCCAAACATCGATAGAATCCTGCCAGATGAGACAATGCCATTGGATTTTGATTTAATTCTTAATCGCACAAAAGTAGCCAGCAATAATTCCAGATCTCAATTTGATTAAAATCTTTGGAAAGCGCTGAAATCTGCTTATGGGAAAAGGAATCTAGCACACATTAAAGTGCTTGAACAAATTGCAATTGAACTGTGAGGGAAGCTACCATGTGGAATACAGACATGTGGAATACAGACATGTGGAATACAGACATGTGGAATACAGACATGTGGAATGTCGAAAACAGTTCTGCAGAATGCTAGCAGCCAACAAAGTGCCCACTGAAGTTACAATGCTGAGCTGCAGTCAGGCAACAACTTAGTAAGGGCGGTCAGTATGGAAATGAGCTTCCCTGAAATAGATTCTTGTTTGTGTAGAAATGTTATGGGTTCGCTAACACACTGTTGCATCATCTCTCCAAATGGCTTGTCTGAGACTTTCCCACAGGTCAAGATAGTTGTGAAAGTCTTGGGCTGGTGTGGTTATATATTATTAATGTTAACAATCATCTGGCACAAGCTCTGGTAGAAATTTGGTCTGCATACCAATTACACATCCACTTCAAACTTGACATTTTTGGCATTGGTAAGTAACAAAAAAGAGTTACCGACTATTTAGTGAAGTTTCATTATTAAAATAACTTTTCCAATGCTGGATTGGGGAGAGTTGGTTTGAACTGTTGTAGCTGCAATTCCCCTAGATTTCATACGAGAATACATTCAACCTTTAAGGCGTATGTTTCACACAAGACGATCTAGCGAAATAGCTGTAGTCAAGATTATTGTGATAATTTTACAAATTACATGGGAGTAATACGAAAAGACAATCTAATGAATTATAAGCGCCTGTATCTTTTTTTCTTTAATTCTGTGAACATAGTCTGTAAATATGGCAACACAGGATTTGCACTGCTGTGTGGGAGTACTGTAGCATTTTGACTGGTTTCCATTTACTGTATGCAGCATGTTACAAAGACAGGCACTGGAATGCCATTCTTCCAAATATTTCTAGTACAAGAGAATGTATTAATTTACCAGATAAACTCTCATTTGGGATCATATTTGTCAGAACATATTCAGGACAAGAATGATTATGAGAACCAGAGAAATAAGAAGGGCGAGGGTGTGAGCTCTCTGTTCATTATTACATTTATGTATTTGAATGGTTACCACCATGTGAAAAAGCTTTTATGGTTCAACCTGTAGTTGCACTGATAAGCAAGGACGGCATTCAATCCAGCATGTATTAACACTTGACTTCCAATTATTAAGTTGCAGGCTAACAGGGTTCATTCAGTTGACTGGCTTTCCTGTACATTTAAACAATTTTTCTGCTACACTAACTGTTCAGTGAAAATATATTCTGTTTACGTATGTGTTATGCATACATTCATGGCCAAAGGGCTCTGTTTTTGTCTCAAAAATTGATTCTAACCAAAATGTCTGACATTTAGCAAACCAAGAGTTGAAAGTTACATCTTGCTGTGATCCATGGATAATATTTATTCCCTAAATTAATAAGACATTTTTATATAAACTGCCAGAGTTACTCTATGTGGGTAGTTTACAGGCTAGGTACTGTACCAGTTGGTTTGTGAGGTAACAGTCAGTTCTACAGGAGGTAGAAGTGTTTGTCCTAATCAGCTGATAGGCTTGAATCTATCAGCCATAGTTAGTCCCATAGTAATTACGCTGCATATTAAAGACATCAGTGGGTTTACCTGTGCAAGCCAATATTCTGCCTTCAGTGTGCCCTCTTGCCTGCCCCTGCCTCCACCTATTTTGTTCTGTCTGGGTCTGTTGGTTCTGTGTAGTTGTGGTTTGCTGGAGGGTTTTGGTAGTTTGTGCCATGTTCATCGCTCAGGATTATTATTGTTATCCGTATAACAAGTTGGGTGTGTTATTTAATATTATATTCATTAAAGTATAGTTTAATCTCACATTGCGAGTTCTGTCAGAACTTCATTTCATATAACAATTTCTCAATACCGTTTATAATATAATCAGCATTTTGTCTGCTTTAGTAAGCAAATAGATTATTTAATGTGTGCTAATTATGCCACTGTACTGTATAGTTATTAAAACAGTATAGATTTTATAATAGTTTAATATAATTTCAGAAAGTCAGTTAAATGTTAATTTTGTAATGTTGGTATTAGCTTACAAGTATGACTAGAAACTTCATTTGGGTCAGTCTGCATATTGGCGATTTATTGGTTGAACTTTGAAATATGTTGACATCAGGGAAATCATGCTTAGATTGATGTGTCAAGACAGTGTACATACAGTCGCTGGCCAATTCATTAGGAACACCTTGCTAGTACTGATTTGGACCCCATTTTGCCCTTCAAAACTGCCCTGAATAATTTGTGGCATAGATTCAACAAGGTGCTGGAAACATTCCTCAGAGATGTTGTGTCCACATTGACATTATTGCATTACGCAGTTTTGTATTAAGATCTGGTGCCTGTGGAAGTAACTTGAGTACAGTGAACTCATTTTCATGCTTAAGAAAGAATGTGTGATGATTAGAGCTTTTTGACGTGGTGCATTATCCTACAGATAGTATCTATTAGAAAATGGGTCATAGAGGCACTGTGGTCCTAAAGAGATGGACATGGTCAGCATCAATACTGAAGTAGGCTGTGGCATATAAAGAATGCTCAATTTGTACTAAAGGGCCCAAAGTGTGCCAAGAATATAGTCTCTATGAGTATAACCACTACACATCCACCACCAGCCTGAACTGTTGTATCCATGCCTTCATGTTATTGACGCCCAATTCTGACCCTACAATCTGAATGTCGTAGCAGATATCGAGGCTCATCCAACCCAGAGAACTGCCGCTCACTGAATGTTTTCTATTTTCCTGACCATTCTGTGTAAACCCTATAGATATTTGTGCAGGAAAATCCCAGTAGCTCAACACTTTCTGAAATATTCAAACCAGCCTGTCTGGCAGCAACAACCATGACACGTTCAATGTCAATTAAATCACATTTCTTCCACATTCTGATGCTTGACTTGAACTTCAGCAGATTGTCTTGACCATGTCAACATAATTAACTGCATTGACTTGCTGCCACGTGATTGGCTGATTAGATATTTGCGTTAACGAGCAGTTGATCTGGTGAACATAATGAATTGGCCGGTGAGTGTAGTCGTTCCTGCCTTACAGTCTGCTGTACTGTCAGTTATTATTGAAAGTTGATTACTCATTCAAATGAACACAACTCAATGCTTTTCCCCATCAACAGCAAAAGTGGGGGAATTAATGTTTACTGATGCCTTGTTTCACATGCATTTGTGGAATTACTTGTGCAGTATTCCTCGGGTAACATAATGTTCTAAGAAACTGTCTAGTTTTCAGAATCAGAAAACCACAACTCACGCATTAGTGTTGAAACTGCTTTGACAAGTACTGCACTGGTAATAGTTTTTATTTGTATTCAGATCCATGTAAGTTGTTTCTACTTGAAGAATAGACAGTGCTCGTTATTCTAAAATGCAGTAGATGGTGATATTATAGTGTGTACAATGTTTTTAATGTTTTCTGAATAGTCTTATGTAACCACACAATTTTTGTCAAATTTCAAATGCAAGTCATTTGTCAGTGTCACAAGGCGGGTGTACACTGTGTGCACATTTATTAGGCAAGTCAGTATTTTGACCATATCATCATTATTATGCATATGTTCCAACTCCAAGTTGTGTAAACATATCATTATATATGTTCCAACTCCAGCTTGGGAGCTCCCTCAAAAATTGCAACATCTGTGCCATTGTGCTGTGTGGTGAAACTGCATATTTTGGAGTGGCCTTTTATTGTGGCCAGCCTAAGGCACACCTATGCAATAATCATCCTGTTTAATCAGCATCTTGATATGCCACACATTTGAGGTGGATGGATTATCTTGGCAAAGGAGAAGTGCTCACCAACAGAGATTTAGACAGATTTAAATCTCTCAATATTTGAGAGAACAAATATTTATTTTTTGTACACAGAAAAAGTCTTGGATCTTTGAGTTCAACTCATGATAAATGGGGGCAAAAACAATGCCTTTATCAGTGATCTCACCAATTTCCAGCGTGCGGGGAAGGGTGAGAGTTATAGCCATCTGCCGCCCCGGAAGTGGCGCTGCACCCAGGTGTGCCATTCTCAGGCTTCCGAAGCAGCCAATGGAGCATGTGGGCCACTGCACCCGACTAGCTCCAGCACGTATAACCATCCTGACAAATGAATCCGGGGAACAGAGGGATTTTTCCCACCCCTGTGGCAATCTTGAACTGTGAAATGGCTCAGTGATGAGGGAAGTGCCAGAGTAGGTAGGGGGCGCAAATGGCTCAGTGGTTAGGGAGTAAAGTTTGTAGTCGGAAGGTTGCCGGTTCGATTCCCGATTGTGCAAAATGTTGTTGTGCACTTTACCCTAAGTTGCTCCAGGGGGCATGTCCCTGTATTTACTGTTAGTCATTGTGGATAAGAGGGTCTGCTAAATGACTTGATTGTAAATATAAAGTGGTAGACGTGCCGGTGAAACCAGAAAACACAGCCCGGTAGCGGTCAGCAGCGGCTTTGCCGGGAGATGCTGGGCCACCGGTGGCAGGACTGGTGAAGGCAGGGTCAATGGAAGCTAGGTCAGCGTAGGCTGGGTCTGTGGTACCAGCCGCGGTCGATGGATCTTAATTAGGGAGGACGGGCTCTTATCATGCTCGGGACCGGAGTGAATGGAATGGTGCGCAACGCACAAAACCCTGTGACATGGCTGACATGGGGCCATGAATGGATGAACATGGTCCTGTGGTATAGCTGGCAAAACAGGGGCATGTATCTAATTTGGCTGGAGTCTGGGACTGAATTAACCTGGCTGTACATGGCCCTGGGGTAGCGTGGCAGGGGCATGGAGCCCAGCAGGCAGAGAACATGGGCCCGCGGCTAAGCTAGTATGGCAGGTGCATGTTGCTTAGCTGGCTGTACATGGGCATAGAGCTTTATTCATAAAATCTGATAAAAGATTGTAATCATCCTCCTCCGCCCTTTGAGCACCTGGCTGGATAGCATCAGGATTTGCTTTCTCTCTCTAAAATGAAACCCCAGCCAGGATGGTGAACATAGCTGTCTTGTCAAAGAATGAATGGCATTTAGCTGATGTCCCATCAAACTTCTTTGGGACAGACAGGCAGGGCCAGGCATGATGTAGTTGCTACGGGCTTGAGCTCTGAGAGGAAGAGACGGCAGCTTCTCAGCTACACTGTAGGGGGGCGAAGAAAGACAGCGGAAAACCCCCATGATCTGATTTTTTTTTAAAGAAATCTCCGGGCCTCTCACAGTGTCATAGACAACCCGCTGCTTCCCATATTGGTCTTCCATTCCGTCACAATGAGCTGAGCGAGCAAGACGGAAGCAAACGCATAGTTGAATATTGCATTAGATGAAGAACCAAATAAGAAATGGTGCAAGTGTACAGCACAACCACCGGTAAAAACAATGGAAGACAACCACATGAGGAGCAAGTATATTACTTATACCCTGACTCATGAATGGAATAGACAGGTGTGTATAATCAATGACATTATGAGTCTGATGATTGAGGAATATTGAATGGTAATGTCTGGTAATGGCCACAGGGTGGTACTGGCATGTCAGCTTCTTCCAGAATGGAGGATGTGACAAAACAATGTTCACTGTTGTGCTTCTTTACAAAGTCATGAATGGAGGATGAAGAAGAAAAACTCTACCTCCATCAGCTGTCAGTTCAATCACTCAAAGTCACTTTATTTTATAACTGCCATACATTCCAGATAGGCTGTTTGTATGTGTGTGGCAGTTTTCTTAAGGCAAATAAATGTATTTGTTTTTCTGTTTTACTCACCAAGTTTGTACATATCTGTAGGCTATGGAGCTGGCCGTGTCTCTGAATCCACCAGTAGTGCATTCAGATCACTGCTCTGTATGGGAACGGACCATTTGTTGAGATGATATATTGAAGTTAGATTATAATTTCCCTGATTAAGTTGCCTGTTTCAGAAATATTTTTCTCTCTCCTTCTCTCCCAATCAAAATAAGCCTATTGAAGATATAGATATGTTGTGTCGTTATTTAGTTTTTTTCATCGTTGGACTATGTTCAACTATGTTATTTGAAGTTATAGTTGCAAGCTTCTTGTTGAAGGAAGATATTGTTGTTTTTTGGAAACAATTTATTTAGTATGTCAGGAATTTTGCTGGACTGGAATCTTTTTGGCCCATCTACATTTACTCATATCCAGCCAAACTGCAATTTCTGCCTATGCTACTGGTTCAGTGTTTCCTGAAATACATACTTTACAGTTGGATGCCAAATATCCTTTCGTCCTTTTTCTAAGGGTTCAAGTAAAGTTTTTTAATATGATAGTATGATATTCAGTAGGTTGTCGACCATGTTCTTCACAAACAGCTGTCATACTTCAGGGCATGGCTTTGTCCCTATTGGATGTGTGGTGGAGGTCATTATTGCATGATTTTTTATTTTATTATTATGTGTTTTAGTTTTGAAGATATTGTTTTTGAAAAGAATATAGTTATTCAGGCAGCCTTTTTTCTTGTCTCTTCATTCTTTTTCAAGTATAAGTTAAAGTATTTGGGTGCTGAGTTCTGGGAAGTTCTTAAGTGAGACCAAAATGACCTGTAAAGAGAGTTCATAACTAATCAGTGATATACTAAATTTAACACAAAGAGTAAAGCAATGATCATTTGTGGTGAATATGTAGTAGTAAACTCCCATTACCTGGTCATTTGGGTTTTATTTAGGGACTTCCCAAAACGGGTGAACCCAGCCGAGTACTTTTTCATTTACTTCTGCCACCTCTGAGTTCCAGGAACCACAAAACATGAGCAGTCCAACTGATGCATTTGACTCAGATTTTCTTGTTTGTTTAGCTGTTTCCTGCTGTTTCTTTCGGTCTTCATAGTTCCTCCCCTTGACACTTCACGTCTTTGCCAATCACCCCCTCTGTGTCTCAAAGGATCCAAAGCATGAATCAGTCAGTCTGGGCATCTGCACATCCACTATAGTTTCTATTCCTGTGATCTTTCTCTATCCCTCTTCCTCTCCCACTCCCTTATCTGTCTGTCATTTTCCATTTTACTGGTCATTGGTTGAAGATAGCTAGACAGTAACTGCTCACCCATGCTAGCCATATGTTTTTACTTCCCTAGCTGATACCCGGCCCACATAATCCAGACACTATCTGCTCCTATAATCTGTATGTTAATGGAGAGTTATGGCTGCCTGAAAAGACAAGTGATAAGCAAAACAGTCAATGACACAACTAAAAGAAACAAACCTGTTGAGGTCATACTGGTCATACAAATGTTCTTTCTCCCCCTCCTATATCATTGTGGTTGTGGTTGACTGGGTCGGGCTGTAGTGTGTGACTGATCCTGGTCTTTGGATAGAACGTCATATAGCTCAGGCTGCCATCTCCCATTTCACTCTGCTGTCACCACTAGAACATGGATCACCAAGCACAAATAGTAAAACTGGAAAGAATGGCATAAATATCAACGAAAAAGAAGCTGTATAAGGAGATGGGAATGTCATTTAAACCACTATAAACTCACTGAATGTCCTTCAAGTCGCTCATACACATAACGCTGTCAATCTAGTTCATTGATTAAAGTGACAAAGGTTGATTGAAATATTTCAAATGCTATATGGAGAATAACACATTATGATTTTAATAATAGCTTGAAACCAAATTCGATTGAAGTCATTTGGGTATTTTTGGGCGCTGGACTGTTTCTCATTTTGCTTATCATCAAATTCATAGCTCAGTGTGGAACATGACTGCAGCGGGTAAAAACAGACATCAAACACACTAGAAAGCATGCAGTCATATCTGCCTGTGTGTTCTGCATTGTGCCACGCAGCACTATCACGGAAAGGTCCATCTCTCCAAACCACTGAGAGCTAACCTGCAGAATGAAGATAAAGAAAATGGCTCACATTTTTCCCATTAGAGAAAGTGTAGTTTTTACCGCAGAGGCTCCATCCCCATTTCCCTGGGACCTTTGATCAGGGATTACACACAGCATGGTGAGAGGGGAGCTCAGTATCTGGCCTGGGAAAGCTCACGGAGAAGCCTGAGGTGCCTTGTCAGAGCCTCTTAAGTGAACAGAGCTGAGTCCACTATTAATCATTCAGGTCCAGCACTCACATTAGTTGATCATTAAATTATTGCCAATTTTCCTGGTTTGGCTGAAAAAGCCATATTCTCCAGTTGCTCTGGTCATAAACCTGGGCTGCTGGAAGAGATTTTCCTTGAAATCCCTTGAATGAAATTTTGATAGCTTGCTTCTTAGAACTAATAAAACCATTTCTCCCACCAAGCTGCTTCACTTCTGTTTTTCCAGTAGGTGATTACTGTGAGTTTCTGGTAATTTCAGTTTTGTGTTTGGTTGGTATTACCCACTTGGATATTACTGCAACAACCAATGAAACTATATTCAAGTGATGAATCCCATGTTTTCTGTCTGTTGTATTGTATTCTCTATTCTCAGGGAAAAACAGCAGACAGGAGACAACACTGTAGGGTTAAATTTATAGTTTAATAGGGAGAGGCTACATCGAAATTCACTTAAAATTGCCAGCAAATCCATGAAAAAAGGCTAGTCTGCGGTCAAAGAGGTAAAGGAAAAGTGATGTGTTACAGTTTTTGCACTTGATAAGTTTCTGCTCAGTAATGGTAAAAAGAGAGAAAAAAATAATTTAGTAGTTTAGCTTTGGAGATTGGATTTCAATTGGTCCTACATACATTCCTAAATGAAAGAATCTAGTGAAAACGACCGTGTTTTCCATATATAATGTGTTACTCTATGAAGGTATGACTTGAAACTGCATTGCCTAAAGTACACCGTGTGTATTTATCAAATAACCCATATGGAAAATGAGGTTATACTAAGGAAATAGGTAGCCTAACCATTGCATGAGAAAAATGATTTATCAGTTGGTCATGAGGGCAGGAAATTCCACCCTTGTTCCTCCATCTCTCTCTCTCTCTCTCTCTCTCTCTCTCTCTCTCTCTCTCTCTCTCTCTCTCTCTCTCTCTCTCTCTCATCTCTACCGATTCATGTTGTTATGTTATAGGGTTATAAATGGCTGCTCTGGCTGAGCTTAGATTAGATTTGTTTCTATGAGATTCATTCCGGCCTAGCTCTGGTCTCAGCGCTCGCTCGGCTTGTTTCTTTGATGAATACCTCCTGGCCTGTCAACAGCTATTTGCTAGATCCCTTTTCATAAACTCCTCCTCAGAGAGAGAAAAACTCTTCTTCTTACACTCAATGCCTTTGTCACCTCCTCACCTTCTTCCATTTAGATAGTCAACAGAAAAATAAAGCGGCCTGTATGTAACACATAGTGTACACCAAGCAAAAGGGTGTATACATGAGTACTACTATATATTTAGTATGTGGGATGCATGATTTGATTGATTCATTTTCTCATTTGCCTCAGTGTTTCAACATGTGAATTTGACACCACGAAAGGTGTAGGGCAGGTGCATCTATGTAATTATTCCATGTTGATGACCATTCATGTCTAATGAAATTATATTTTAACACATTCAGAAAATTGCATTTTGGAGTTTTGCACTGGAAAATGCTTCCTCTTTTTTTAGTATTTTCCAGATATACCACAAGGTCCAGGATTCAAAGTGAACTTAGTGCCTGCCCCCCTGAGCAAGTAGATTTCGTTGTTGTAGCTTCACCAAAAAAGGGAAAATAGCTAAAAATTTGCTACAAACTACAAACCTAAGATCAATTATTTTAACACAAACATTCATCGTGACACTGTGGCAGTATTGTGCCCAGCTTAATTAACTACACAATTTCCTAAAGACAAGTGCTCTGTCATGCCATTGCCTAACAGTGTCCCAAGTTGCCAAATACTGACTGCTAATGAGGAAGATACAACATAAACAGTATATACTCTCCAGCAACACTACAGCCATTTCAGACTGTGATCTAGTTCACTTTTCAATGTAGCTTGTAACTTAATCAGTCACTAATTTGTCCAAAGCTGGTTGGGAGGTATCCCAGACAGCAAATACATTCGGCCCAGTTCCGGCCCAGATCTGGCCAGATCCGGGGCAGATCTGGGCCGGATCTGGGCCGAATGTATTTGCTGTCTGGGATGGGACCAAGCTGGCTTCAGGAGGTACAAATTGAACAATATTCTGTTACCGATAGGTTTTCAAATGACATCACATTCATCCCACAATGCCATGACATGGATGAAAACACAGCCATTTTCTCCCCCCATTCTAGGGATGCAGATTCAGTATCCTACCCCCAAAAGTAGCTATCAACCTTCCAAATTAATGTTCAAAGTAGCATGACAACCAAATTATTTGTATACATATTTGAACATATATGTAAATGCAGTTTCTTTATCTATGAACATTATACATTTTGCAGTAAGGATTGCTAACTTCATAGCTACTAAAAAACACTCAAAACATACAAATAAATTCCAAAGACACAGTGTGTTCTCAACACTAAATGTTTTTAATAAACTTACAAATTTGTTAATTGTCCTTTCGGCCAATTTGGCATTGGTTGTTTTTCCAATTGATTTTAGAAACATTTAAGTAAGTCCTCAGTGCCTCGGCCCATATGTGCTGGAAAACTAATGCCGCCAATTGGAAGGACTGTTTTATAAAATAAATAACATATGGGCTGGACTTGGACAAAGCAGGAAGCTTAGCATTGTAGTTCTCTATGTACTTAAAAAATGGTGCCTCCTTGTCTGTTTAGCAACACAACACCTGACAGATACATCACAGAAAGACAAGTTATACTTTCCAAATTCAAGGACAACCAAGGCCTTTATGTGTAAGGCCTGTAGTATGATCGGCAAAACAGGGATGCTTAAAACATGCCTATATTAATATTTCAAAATCCTAATCTCATACCCTTCAAATTCACATGAAATCAAATTGGAAAACTGGTGCTCTCTCTAGCCAAGCATGGGTGAAACAAATTCACTGCAAAAAAAAAACAAGGGAACACTCAAATCACACAGGTCTCGAGGAACGAAATTCATTAAAGATCAATATCTTCACTGTACATTGCATAATGAACAAAATCACATCACAGCAGACAGTGGAAACCAAAATCACATCACAGCAGACAGTGGAAACCAAAATCACATCACAGCAGACAGTGGAAACCAAAATCACCAACCGATGGAGGGCTGGATTCTAATTTACGGTAAACAATTGAAATCACAGGCTGTTCATTTTATCACAATAAGTCATAATGTGACTCTGTAGTGTGAACAGCCCCCATGTGCCTTTATGCATTTCCGGCAACGTTTGGGCAGGCTCCTCCTGATGAGATGACGGATGGTGTCCTGGGGATCTCCCGGACCTGGATCAGGGCATCAGTGAGCTCTGTGGTGCTGTATTTGGCGGCGTCAGAAGCACTGATACATAATGTCCCAAAGGTTCTCAATTAAGTCAAGTCTAGGAATTGCCTACACACTCTGGCCACATGAAGCCGGGAATCGCCCTGCACCAGGAGGAACCCAGTGCCCACTACACCAGTGTAAGTTCTGACGATGGGTCTGAGAATTTCAACCCTTTACCTAACTGCAGTCAGGGTACCATTGGCTAGCATGTGGATGTCTGTGCGACTTTCCAAGGATATGCATCCCCAAACCATCTCTGACCCACCGACAAAGCGATCATGCTGGATATCGTTGCAGGCAGCATAGTGTTCACCACGGGGTCTCAAGACTCTTTCACGTCTGTCACATGTGCTCAGTTTGAACGTTCTCTCATCTGTGACGAGAACAGGTGTCATACTGTTTTTTCTCTGGGTGTTTTGGCCTAGAGAACTATCTCCTTGTCATGCATTATCTTGCAATTCAGTCTTGATATCTTGTTCATGTTAGTACCACAATGTAATGCAAGCAATAGGTCTATAGTATTTAGATTATTCAATTTCTTTTCTAGGATCCCTTTTATATCCCATTTCAATTATGGTTATAGTTAATCTTAATACATTTAAATAGCATTTATAGGATAAATGAAATATTATCAATTATGAATTTGCAACTCAAAGCAGCATATACAATACCCATAATATGTTAATAAGTGAGCTACAATGTGCCATCGTCATTTAAAGGATACCAAAAATGCATTGCTCAGCATTATGACTAGTGTGGCAATTAATTCATTCTGTAGCAGTGTTCAACAAGTAGGCAATATTAATTAAATTGTTTCTGAAAAAGCTAAAGTGTAGGAAAGAATAGATTGGCTCAGAGTAGGTACTGGTTAAAACATTGTTCATAATATTAAAGAAAATCTGGATAATACTGGGAATTGATGCATAGATTGCACTGAGTGTACTGTTCATGAAGTGTAAAAAGAACCAGACCCTCAATCCAAACCTGCATGATATTTTCCTCTCAGTACCATGGCAACTGGTAGAATAAAATAATGGCTTGTCCAAACACAGAACTTACTGTACACAATAAAACCAATCCTCCGCTCTGCCTGCTTTATTGTTCCCCTACGACTGATAAAGAATAAAATGCTCTGAAGGAAAATAACATCTCTGATTGTGCATGCTGTGGAAATAATAAGATTTTATTGTGTTTGACTAAATAGCATATGCATATGATGGCAAGGAAATAGATTAAAGAGATCAAATATTCACATCTGAATGTGTAAAATATGACATGATGCATTTTTTTATGTCTTCTCTAATAGCATGTTATATTTCATGCAACATAATTCATAAGTCATATTAAGGCATCTCCATGTTGAAAGGGAAATAATATGTGCCTAATATCACTGCAAATGTGAAGTTCCTAAATCCGATCTTGAACCAAATGAAGAGCATTCTCCATATTTGCAGTGGACAAAAGAAGTATTCCAGAAAGCTGGATTAGTAACTTATCAAGCCCTGTCAAACCAGAAATTGAGCAAGATGGGTTTTTGGTACCAGAAAAACAACTTGAAATGTAGTCTGATCAGAAACCATAGCAACAAATGCTATGAACCAAACCTGCTACCTAGTAGGCTAAGTTGAATAAGTCCAAGGGAATAAAATACAGAGTTTATAGATTCTGTTCCTTCACTATAGCCTCTCCCTTTGCAGAAAATCCAATTGACATTGGAGTCTGAATGTGCGCTATGCTTTACAATGGGAACAAATTATCCAACCTTCCTTTAGTTACTGTAAATCAGAAGGATTTTCAATCATTTATCCAGCCAGTACAATAGGTGTCCAATATCACCCAACACAGTTTAACTATAATTAATCATTTATCCAGCCAGTACAATAGGTGTCCAATATCACCCAACACAGTTTAACTATAATCAATCATTTATCCAGCCAGTACAATAGGTGTCCAATATCACCCAA
Organism: Umbra pygmaea; assembly: GCA_016801145.1. Taxonomy (NCBI): domain Eukaryota; kingdom Metazoa; phylum Chordata; class Actinopteri; order Esociformes; family Umbridae; genus Umbra; species Umbra pygmaea. Next base: position 9,434 of record JACXGM010003257.1, on the reverse strand, counting down.
CACAGTTTAACTATAATCAATAATTTATCCAGCCAGTACAATAGGTGTCCAATATCACCCAACACAGTTAACTACAATCAATCATTTATCCAGCCAGTACAATAGGTGTCCAATATCACCCAACACAGTTTAACTTTGATTACTATATGTCAGTGGTCCTCAAACCCTTCCATGGAGGGCCTAGTGTATGCTGGTTTTTGGTATTTCCCTTCAATTAGAGCATAATTAGGACCTAGACTGCCAGGTGAGGGGAGATACTAACCAATTAGTGAGCTACTCCATCAGGCTTGTACAAGGTAAAAGCGAAAGCCTGCATACACTAGGCCCTCCATGGAAGGGTTTGAGGACCACTGCTATATGTATTGAAAAGAATATACATTCTGATATTGGCTATACAATTGTAACATACTGTAGGATTAGGGCAGCTCGATTATGGAAAAAATCACAATCATGTTTATTTTGTCAATATGGAAATCACGGTTATTTAACACGATTACTCATTGTCCCACTTCTGGCCGTAACAAGAACTGTGCATGTGGTCTTCCATTTCCTCACTAGGTTCCTCACAGTGGACACTGACAGCTTAAATCTCTGTGATAGCTTTTTGTAGCCTTCCCCTAAACCATAATGTTGAACAATCTTTGTTTTCAGGTCATTTGAGCATTGTTTTGAGGCCCCCACGTTGCCACTCTTCAGAGGAGAGTCAAAGAGAACAACAACTTGCAAATGGCCAACTTAAAGACATTTTCTCATGATTGGATGCACCTGTCTATGAAGTTCAAGGCTTAATGAGCTCACCAAACCAATTGTGTGTTCCAATTAATCAGTGCTAGGTAGTTACAGGTATTTAAATCAACAAAATGACAAGGGTGCCCAAATGTATGCACCTGTCTAATTTCATTTTCTGTTCAATGAACGTTATTTCACTACCGAAATATGACTCTGTCTTTCAGTTGGCTGAGTGAGTTTAGCCTTCGGGAGGGGCAAAAGTGCACGTGCACATCAATCGAACACAGAACAAAATAAGAGTTTACTTGCAAAGCATAATGTGCAAAATAATATTTTTTTCTGGAATACATTGTTTTTGTGATCGTTAGGATCCGAAATTGAAATCGCAATCAAAATTTGATGAATTGCACAGCCCTACGTAGTATACAGTATAGGTTATAGACATTACTGTTGCAATACTTGTGTACTATAAACAAATTCTGGGCATACTGTGCTAAACCTCCAATGACAGCGCACTCTCACTCTGCACGGGTGTGATGCTGATAAAACTAGCTAGATTTCAGACAGGGCCCGTATCTTCTTGATGGCCAATATAAAAAGTCACCACTCTGACAGAATGTGACATTTTGCAAATCTCATTACCCCAAAAGGTTTCCATTCTATTCTCTTTCTCAATTTCAAACATTGAATCATATGTCACCTCCTCTCAGTAAGATTAATGTCACTGACAATTGTACTATACGTATATGAACAAAACCAAAATAGTGTGTAGGCTTGTGTATTTGTTTACTTTATTCCCTACCTGTTCAGAACCAGAATTCAACTCAATGTCCTGACATTACATGAAAATATGAAACATACACGCTTTGGATGCCCTGACTTTTCAGAATGCTTTGATAGTTTATGTTTAGGAGTAAAGGTTAAGGTCATGATTTTATGTTATATATTGTGGTAAAAGTGAGACTACAGGTTAGAGGTTTAGGATAACATGTTTTTTACAAAAAAATAGTAATTAAATGATATATGTGAGTGTGTGTCCCTGTGTGTGTATGCGTGTACAGTATACGTCTGTGCATGTGTGTGTGTGTAGCCACAACGGACAACACACTTTGTCTTGTGCGTGCGTGCGTGCGTGCGTGTGCAGCCCCAGTGTACACCACACCTTTGTCATCTTAACAGAGGTAACAAAGGCAGACTCTGTCACAGTAATAATTCTGCTATCATTTTCTCTTTGCCCAAAAATGAGAATGCAACTATCTTTCCTCACAGGAGCTGACCTTTTGTGATCTTAGACTTTTCTAAACCTAGGGTGTTCTGTTAGCTCCAATTTTTTATATCCACAGAAAAAGGAAGCCATGGTCACTGCATTCTCTGACAAGTAAAAATTTGTTTATCACTATGAAACCACAGTGAAAAAACACAATACACATATTGCATGCTTTGAAATATTCTGTATGTCCAGTAGGCAAAACACAACTTTTCGATATTCAGTCTAGCATTTATTCAAGAGCCCCTTGTGACTGTATAATTTAACAAATTTACAGCACAATATTCAATTAAAAGAAAATCTGCAGTTAATAATGAATGCAGTTTTGAGAGACAAGCACTTATCAACAGTAAGTAAAAAATATACATTAATTTGCAGGTAGCATGCTTTGTGTAATGACATGGGTCATGGTGGACTGGGTGGATAGCGCCCTCTGATGGTTTCATGTGTGTACTGTGATTCCGGACATATAGATTAAAACTGTTTCCAACCACTGAGTGTTTTATGATATATTAATACATCCTGAGTTGTGCTTGCTTCTAAGCAAAATAAAGCGGTTATGGAATTACGCAATTGCCTCTGATACCCTACCTCCAAACATCATTACAGAATAACCGACCAAAAAGAATAATCGACAAAACAGAGGCAGGGATATCCTTTGAAGCAACAGGACTAACAGGACGCATCCCCGCTGACAGCAGCTCTTAAGGCCCAGCGGTAGGGGAAACCGAGGAAGAGGAATATGCACGCCTCCAAGCTTACTTCGGGTTTCCTCCACCGATGAAGGGGCCGAGGAGAGAAAATGAACCCCTCCGTATACCAAACACGATTTTGGGGGGGGGGAACTACGTGTCTGTGAGCGGGGCAACTTTGGTGGCGTACTTTTGGGATGACAGCAACGTTTGTGATAGTGATGAAGATCTTGTCTGGGAGGACAGTAGTGAAGAGGACGCCCCAGAGTGGGTTACATTGCTGGACCCGCCACAGCCCTTGTCTTCTACAGTTGCTGTGGGCCAGAAGAGAGAGGAGGAGGACTCAAATTGGGGGAGCACCCTCAGTTTCCCCAAGGGACTTTTCGGGGGGGGCATTAGGGGGTGTGGCGGCCCAACGACACCTGCCCAAGCCTCCTCTCATCCCACTGCACCTACACCATTGAGGGAGAAAGAGCCATCATGGTGGGAGCTGGAGAGTTGGCTTTCAACAGCAGAGCCAGAGATCACGCCGTCAACGCCAATGGTTCCTGCGTAGCCTCTGGGCATTGGGCGGTGTCAGGATTGGGTCGGCTACAATGACCCCCCCCTGGCAGCCTTCAGAGCTCATGTCATCAGGACTGGGGGAGCTCTTGACTACACCACCAGTTCAGCCAGCAATTACATTTTCAGCTGAACATACACTGCAGGCAGAGGAGCTGTATGATGAGCCTGTGCCAGAGGACACACCTCCTCCTAAGCCTGCAGCCCTTCCAGCTGAGTCACTCCTCGTCCTACCAGTCCAGCGGGCAGAGCTTTCACCAGCTCGTCCTACTCTGCCGTAAGTGTCCCCTCGTGAGCTGGTGTTAGAAGCCACGCCTCTTTCACATGAGCCTGCAATATGACCAGCTGATGGCCAGTGCACTTCCTGTCCAGTCAGTGAAGGCGACACATCATGTACTAGCCAGGGGTCTGACGCTCTCTAGACTTCTGACGCCAGCACCTATGGACACACCCCTTCTACCAGGCCCAGTGGCATTCCCAGACCAGGTGCCTGCTACTCCGCCCCCTGATCAGGTGCTGGTTTCCCCTACCCCCCGTCTGTTGCTGTGTCATATCTGTAGCCGCTCCTTGAAGGGGAGTACTGTAATGACATGGGTCATGGTGGACTGGGTGGGTAGCGCCCTCTGGTGGTTTCATGTGTGTTTTTTATTGCGTAATAGTGGTATGCACCTGCATATACAGGTCCTTCTCACGAAATTAGCATATTGTGATAAAGTTCATTATTTTACATAATGTAATGATAAAAATTTAACTTTCATATATTTTAGATTCATTGCACACCAACTGAAATATTTCAGGTAATTTATTGTTTTAATACTGATGATTTTGGCATACAGCTCATGAAAACCCAAAATTCCTATCTCAAAGAATTAGCATAGCATGAAAAGTGTCTCTAAACAAGCTATTAACCTAATCCTCTGAATCAACTAATTAACTCTAAACACCTGCAAAAGATTCCTGAGGCTTTTAAAAACTCCCAGCCTGTTTCATTACTCAAAACCGCAATCATGGGTAAGACTGCCGACCTAACTGCTGTCCAGAAGGCCATCATTGACACCCTCAAGCAAGAGGGTAAGACACAGAAAGAAATTTCTGAACAAATAGGCTGTTCCCAGAGTGCTGTATCAAGGTCCCTCAGTGGGAAGTCTGTGGGAAGGAAAAAGTGTGGCAAAAAACACTGCACAACGACAAGAGGTGACCGGACCCTGAGGAAGATTGTGGAGAAGGACCGATTCCAGACCTTGGATGACCCGCGGAAGCAGTGGACTGAGTCTGGAGTACAAACATCCAGAGCCACCGTGCACAGGCATGTGCAGGAAATGGGCTACAGGTGCCGCATTCCCCAGGTCAAGCCACTTTTGAACCAGAAACAGCGGCAGAAGCGCCTGACCTGGTCTACAGAGAAGCAGCACAACAAAACAACAACAAATTTTGCATGTCATTCGGAAATCAAGCTGCCAGAGTCTGGAGAAAGACTGGGGAAAAGGAAATGCCAAAATGCCTGAAGTCCAGTGTCAAGTACCCACAGTCAGTGATGGTCTGGGGTGCCATGTCAGCTGCTGGTGTTGGTCCACTGTGTTTTATCAAGGGCAGGGTCATTGCAGCTAGCTATCAGGGGATTTTGGAGCATTTCATGCTTCCATCTGCTGAAAAGCTTCATGGAGATGAAGACTTCATTTTTCAGCACGACCTGGCACCTGCTCACAGTGCCAAAACCACTGGTAAATGGTTTACTGACCATGGTATTACTGTGCTCAATTGGCCTGCCAACTCTCCTGACCTGAACCCCATAGAGAATCTGTGGGAGATTGTGAAGAGAGACGCAAGACCCAACACTCTGGATGAGCTTAAGGCCGCTATCGAAGCATCCTGGGCCTCCATCACACCTCAGCAGTGCCACAGGCTGATTGCCTCCATGCCACGCCGCATTGAAGCAATCATTTCTGCAAAAGGATTCCCGACGAAGGATTGAGTGCATAACTGAACATAATTATTTGAAGGTTGACCTTTTTCTTTTTTCGTATTACAAACACTTTTATTGGTCAGATGAAATATGCTAATTCTTTGAGATAGGAATTTTGGGTTTTCATGAGCTGTATGCCAAAATCATCAGTATTAAAACAATAAATGATCTGAAATACTTCAGTTGGTGTGCAATGAATCTAAAATATATGAAGGTTTAATTTTTATCATTACATTATGGAAAATAATGAACTTTATCACAATATGCTAATTTCTTGAGAAGGACCTGTAGTTACTCCAGGCTCATCCAGTATATATTCACTTCTGTTTGTCACATCTTTTGTCGGTTATTGTCTTCTGTACAAGATGTTTGTGTGTCACCTCCTGCATTCTACCAATGCACAGTATTGAAGGTAGTAGTATGAGGAAATGTATTTAAGTACATTGTATCCTTCGTGGTTGGAGAAATATATTATTATTATGCCAAAGTTAGCGCCTGGCTTGCGCACCTTTGTTTTAATTTGTTAAGTGATTTAGCAATACGTCCTGAATTGCGCTTGCTTCTAAGCTAAATATGTTATGGATTTACTCAATTGCCTCCGATACCCTACCTCTGAGCATCATTACACTTTGCCTAGTACGAAATTGCGTTCAGTGAAGTCTGGTGAAAATTAAATGAGCATAATTGGCTCATATTAAATGGTTGAAATCGAGGAAATGGAATGGTATTTCACACTAGGTTTAATGTGCTTAACTCCATTCAATTTACTCCAATCCAGACATTAATGAGTCCATCCTTAGTTAAGGTTCACCAATCTCCACTGAGTATGTTGAACCTCTAACAGTGTTGTAAAACCATAACTAGCTTTACTCCTTGGGTTTTCTGCTTATAGTACCAAAAATAACTAAACTTGAATGATTTGTATCAGTGTTCTTTTGAGTCATACTTTTATATATGGTGCAGTCCATGTAATCAAATGATATATATATATATATATTTTAAAATGAGGGGTACCTCGTTATTCAAATGTACTTTCACTTGACCCTACATAAACACTTAACAAAGATAGGTGACAAGTGATAAAACAGTCTCAGAAACATGTGCTTACAGAAATTCATAAATCTACAGTTGCCTACATAGCGATGCATTGCATGATACACTATATATCCAAAAGTATGTGGACAACCATATTAAAGGAAAATTCCATAGGGGCTCTCCACTACTCACCCACAACTGGGTCATATTGGGATTTCATTGTATTGTGAGAATCCTACAATGTCCATAGTGCTTTGCAGGTTTGACCAAGGTACAGAGGCAGGTCTAAAAGAGATGGGCATGGGTTCGTCTCTGGTACAACATACTTACAATTTTATTTCCTGTGTCTCAGGAACCTGTGTCCTGTTGCATATTTTTTGTCAGTGTCTCAGGAACCATTGTTCTGATGATTATCTGTGAAAATCTCAGATGCCTAAAACTTGTTGTGTTTTTGGATGTGCTTTTGTCAAGGATGCAAAGACAAAAAGCATATAATCTTTTTCCCTAAGCAGGATATTAACCAATGTAAAGAGTGATTGTCAGCTATTTGAAACCCAAAATATGATGTAAATAGAAAGCAAAGTAAGTACCAGCAATTGTGTGTATGTAGCCAGCATTTTATGCCAGAGGACTTTGAGGACTTGCAGAGTGAACTGATGGGCACACCACCACAAAATATATTGAAGCTGTATGCTGTTCCATTTGTTTTCAAATGGGCCACAAAAAGAACTGCCATGGAATGAGGTAATTAACTATATTTCATGTTTAAATAATAATTACTTTTGCTGCATGTCATGAAGACTAGCTAACATATATTACGGCAAATTGAATATAGAAACTTTGTGTAATTACAGTTTTGTTAGAGTTCAACATAGCTTATCAAACTAACTTTATTCGCAAAATTCAACAATCAACGAGATTGTATCACAAATATTTGTATTACTACTATTCACTGAACCTTTCGTATCAACTACAAAAACAAATGATACACATCATTGGTACATTGTTGAGTCTGCAAATCAATTTGTGCCATGTTGTTTTCCAGTAGGGTAATAAGATAAAATTAACAAGCACTTGCACAGTAAGGTTCTAATTACAAGACATGTAATGGGTGGGTAAGTGGATTATCATGTATTATCAAATGTTTTTGTAACAATCACTGTTTAGATAGGTCCTAATAATTGAATGGATTGATAATTCGTTGGGTCTAGTTACTACATGTGAACATTGCCAAAATCTTGTCTTTTATTATTTTTTTTTTCAGGGATACATGGCCCTTTTACAAAGCCAAAGTCATTGTTATGAGGTGGGAGTAAGTCACACATGTGCAAGTCACACAAGCAAATCTCAAGTCTTAACCTTCAAGTCTAAAGCAAGTCCCAAGTTACTGTGGTGAAAATCAAGCAAGTCAAAGTTGAGTCCCTGCGATAAGTTGCTTGTCAAGTCAAGTATTTTCTTTAGGTAAAGTCACAAATCAAGTCAAATGAAATTCTGATCTATCCCCATTTCCACATTTAAATCAGTTAAAAGACAGTGGTCATGAAAAGATTAATTTATTTTCAACATTAACAAAAACTGCTTAGTGCTTTTTCCTTGGCCTGTTAAAGGAACATTTCAAATACCTTAACAGTTCAAAATCATTCTTCCAGTCATGTTTCCGACACCACAGTCACTAAAAACACCTCAGCACGTTCAATATTTCCAGTGTTATTCAGTCAGTGTCCTGAAAATGTGACAAAGATATTACCACAACATTTTTCATCGGTTCAGCTAGATTCAGCAGATCATTTGACTTCCGTGGTGTTTTGCAACCAAAAACACCATGCAATGCACTGAATATTAACTACCACAAAATTAACCTATATAAACCTAAATAAACAATATACATATTGAGTCCATTCTCTCAGTCCAGGTACGCCAGCCCACAGTGGGCTAGTCGTCTCATCCTTATCTTTATTTGACCCGTTTTATTCTCCAATTGACTTGATTCAAAGATCGACTCGATTCAAAACTAACAGTTTTTAGTTTCTAAAATGTTGCGGTGACATAACTGGCACATTTTCTGGACACAGTGGCCGAGTTGGGAAAGACAGAACGCACTGAAGTGTTTTTAGTGACTGGTGGCAGAAACATGACCGCCACAACGATTGTCCTTTAACTGATCTGTATAAGAATTATACCATAATGTGCTTCTCAAATGACATTCATTGTATCAAAGTCAAACAACTAGTGAATAAAATAAAAAGTATTAAAAAAATGTATATATATATATATATATATATATATATATATATACATATATTTAAATATGTATATATGTCACTAATGAGATAAAATTCAACAGCAAACTAAAGCTAGAATCATACACAGCAAATTTGCCTTTGTTAAATGAACCCTTTCCAGTGTAGACTCAGACACTGAACCAGTGTTAAGGGATAACGCTGTAGTTTTAACACTACCCACTGTTAAAATGTAACATTAATAACACTGGGTTGTGTTATCACTGAATGTTGATTCAGTGTCTGAGGCTACATTGACAGTGATCTAAGTCTAAATCTAGAACATTTCTCATTGAATTGTTTTAATTGAACCAGGGCTTATATAAAGTTGAGTGATTCATTTCAAATAAACTTAGGTAGCTTAGTTGACTGTTACTGTGTGCGAGTGCAGTGTTCAGTGTTGCCTGGAATTGGAACTAGCTGCCTGAAGCAGCTAAACGTTACGTGTGTGACACGAGACATTCTATCCAGCAGCAGTGCAGATTAGCCAACAGAGCACGAGAGCAGAGGAAATTATGTGCTAGCTCACGCATCACGTCTAACACAGTGGACCAACAGGGAAACAATACTACAATAGTGAAGTATATAAGTATATGTTCTGCTTACTCGCAGATGATGTACATGGGACTTACATGAATGTAGTCGGTTCATTTCGCCGAAAGGTGACAAGTTTGCCGTTTGCTGTTTTTTACATTTTTACATATAGCTTAAACTTAAAGGAATACTTCACCGCTGGACAGATTAATATATATTTCAAATGGGTCTTTTATGTATTAGAACTCTTATAAAGTTTATAAGTTGGTGCCTTCTGGTTCAAGAAAAGCCAGAAAATGTAGTTTGGGTGAAATTGGATGAAATACAACAACTCCCAGAATGCACTTGCTTCAGTGCTCTACGAAGCCACTCCC
>JACXGM010003256.1:18775-42418 GCA_016801145.1 Umbra pygmaea | reverse complement strand
AAGACCCAACACTCTGGATGAGCTTAAGGCCGCTATCGAAGCATCCTGGGCCTCCATCACACCTCAGCAGTGCCACAGGCTGATTGCCTCCATGCCACGCCGCATTGAAGCAGTCATTTCTGCAAAAGGATTCCCGACCAAGTATTGAGTGCATAACTGAACATAATTATTTGAAGGTTGACTTTTTCTTTTTCTTTTTCTTGTATTACAAACACTTCTGTTTAATTTTTTTTTTAATTTAACCTTTATTTAACCAGGTAAGTTGACTAAGAACAATTTCTTATTTACAGCAACGACCTGGGAGCAATTAGGGTAAAGTGTCTTGCCCAAGGACACAACAACATTTGGCTCAGTCGGGAATCGAACTGGCAACCTTCTGACTACTAGTCTGACTCCCTACCTACCCACTGAGCCATCTGCGCCCCTTTTATTGGTCAGATGAAATATGCTAATTCTTTGAGATAGGAATTTTGGGTTTTCATGAGCTGTATGCCAAAATCATCAGTATTAAAACAATAAATGACCTGAAATATTTCAGATGGTGTGCAATGAATCTAAAATATATGAAAGTTTAATTTATCATTACATTATGGAAAATAATGAACTTTATCACAATATGCTAATTTCTTGAGAAGGACCTGTATACATACAAAACAAATGTGAAAATATATGTAAAATTCAGGCCGACAGGACAAATCAATGGAACAATACATAGTGCAGCTGTAAAGGAACCATGAATTCAGGTTAATCAGAAAAGTCTATAGAATTCTATTTCCCTTTGAGTTGAATAGCAGACTGTTGTGACAGAACCTGAAACTATCACTTCCTGCTTGAAAACCCACAAATGTCACTGAGATTAAGCAGTTCTGTATGGAGGACTGGATGGAAATGCCTCCTTGCTTTTGTTAGGCCAGGCATGAATAACATGAAACAGTTGTTAGCCTTTATTGCTGCCAACAATTATTGATTATATGGCTGCGATTACTTTTTTCCAAGTAGGGCTAATGGGTGTCACATGACATTCTAACTACTGTAATACATGTGTAATGACAGCCAGAACTTGACAGGGCTGTCGTGGCATGAAACTGATGTGTTGGACTGGTTAAATGTATTTATGACTTATCCTGTGTGTTGTTTGGTTGTTGTAACTTGTGGTTTGTTCATTGTTTAGAGCACCACCTTCTGGACACTGGGGATTATGGCCGGCACTTGGTTACTCCACACATGAATGGGAATCTGGGTAAATACCCACACCAGTCTGTAATGACTAATCAAGATGCCATAGAGTCCCAGTGTTCCAGAACGGTCGGCACGTGTTATTGAGAGTGTTAACTAATGTCTATGTTGGAGATCCTGTTGCTAGGTACTATCAGAATATACGGATTTTACTAATTGTGACTTCTCCACTTACAGTGCCTTACGAACGTATTCGGCCCCTTTGAACATTTCGACCTTTTGCCACATTTCAGGCTTCAAACATAAAGATAACTGTATTTTTTTGTGAAGAAGCAACAACAAGTAGGACACAATCATGAAGTGGAACGAAATTTATTGTATATTTCAAACTTTTTTAAGAAATAAAAACTGACAAATTGGGCGAGCAAAATTATTCAGCCCATTACTTTCAGTGCAGCAAACTCTCTCCAGAAGTTCAGTGAGGATCTCTGAATGATCCAATGTTGACCAATGATGATAAACAGAATCCACCAAAGTCCAGACCTGAATCCAATCAAGAATCTGTGGAAAGAACTGAAAACTGCTGTACACAAATGCTCTCCCATCCAACCTCACTGAGCTCGAGCTGTTTTGCAAGGAGGAATGGGCAAAAATTCCCAATTCATACCCCAAGCGACTTACAGCTGTAATCGCAGCAAAAGGTGGCGCTACAAAATATTAACTTAAGTTCAACAAAAAGTATAAGGGGGCTGAATACTTTCGCAAGGCACTGTATGACTCTTAATTTATGAGTGGTAAGTAGCCTATGTTTGTATGTTTGAGCCAGGCATACGCTCTCTGTTCTTGTTTCCCGTGTCCTATGCCGTGTTAAGAGCATAGTATAAGAGTATATATCCGTTGTGCAGCCAATGTACTAGTCTGTCAGTAAACATCAGCCAATCCAGGATATTTGTGTTCGTTAAACATATTGAACACTCCTCCCTGCATCTATATCCGTCTCTCCAACTGCAATAACACCTGCACCAACTACATTACCACCTGACGTGACAACCTAAAGTCACATTTGTGGTTGTTCACTCAGGGTCCCTTTAGATAAAAGTTAGCAGAAGGTGATGGCTTGTTAGCCGCTACAAAGTGCAAAACCGAAAGTCGATACAAACATACATTTCAATAGCTTCAATATTGTTTTGTGTATTTCTTCCAAAATCACTACACACATCTAGGTCCTCGCTATCAACTTACTACAACTGCTATTTTTTTTAAAGAATGCTCTGCCTATTTATTATATATTTTTACTGGAATATAAATTCAAAAGCTTTACTGTTGTTGAGTCTATTGCTTCCAAAACCACTACACACATCTAGGGCGATGCTATCAACTTACTACAACTGTTATTTTTTTTAAAGAATGCTCTGCCTATTTATTATATATTTTTACTGGAATATAAATTCAAAAGCTTTACTGTTGTTGAGTCTATTGCTTCCAAAATCACTACACACATCTAGGGCCTCCCTATCAATTTACTAAAACTGCTATTTTTGAAAAACATTGCTCTGCCTATTTATTATATATTTTTATTGGAATAAATTCAATAGCTACACTGTTGTTGAGTCTATTGCTTCCAAAATCACTACAAACATCTAGGGCGATGCTATCAACTTACTACAACTGCTATTTTTTGAAAATATTGTTCTGCCTTTTTATTATATATTTTTATTGCAATATAAATTCAAAAGCTTCACTGTTGTTGAGTCTATTGCTTCCAAAATCACTACACACATCTAGGGTAATGCTAACAACTTACTACAACTGCTATCTTTAGAAAATATTGCTCTACCTATTTATTATAAATTTATTTTTGGAAAAAAAATCAATAGCTACACTGTTGTTGAGTCTATTGATTCAAAATCACTACACACATCTAGGGCGATGCTATCAACTTACTACAACTGCTAATTATTGAAAAGATTGCTCTACCTATTTATTAGATATTTCTATTGCAATATAAATTCAATAGCTACACTGTTGTTGAGTCTATTGCTTCCAAAATCACTACAAACATCTAGGGCCATGCTATCAACTTACTACAACTACTATTTTTTTTAAATATTGCTCTGCCTATTTATTATAAATAAATGAAAAAATATAATAAATAGGCAGAGCAATATTTTAAAAAAATAGTTGTCGGGAAACCCCTCCTATTCTGTGCTATATCAGCCCAAAAAGCATGCAGGGTTGCATACTTCAAAAGTCCCCCGGAAATAGTAGACCATCCGGGAACTATTGACATACTATATTTGCGTACTATGGTTTGGGACATACTAATCGTAGTCTGGCATACTATTTAGTATGCATACTTTGCGTATTGAGACGCAACCATAGACATCATCAGACAATGCAGCACACACCCGAAACACCAGGGCTTACATTGAACCTAATCGACACAGCTGAATTGAGTTAAGCAATCAGATCAGACCAACACCTGATTTAACTCTAAAGAGAGACATATTCAAGACACCTGTTGTTGGGTGGCGCCAACGTTCACACACAACATATATGAACACAAAATCAACATTGCAATGCAGTGGTAATAGTAGATAATAGAACTAATATATATATAATATATATATATATATATATATATATATATATACACACTCACACACAAATGCAGTCAATTCACTAGTCCTTATCTCAGTTCAATGGAACAGGTGTCCCACCCATGTCCCATTATGGATAAAATCAAACTCCTTCCAGAATATTACTGTTGTGATGCGGGCCTTTTAACCCTTGCCATTAAAGGGGTAGTGCGCTAATGTGTGTAATGTAATGGCAATAAACTGCCTGCAAGTTTCTTGTGACTTTTGTATTTCATATTGCCTAGTAGTTCAGTTTTACCTGAAAAGTCTAAACAGCAATATAGTAAGATAATGTCAATCAATATTTCTTTATTTAACTTGACCTTTATTGTGATATAATATTTTTTGGCCCGAGCCCTAAGTGATATATTGTAAAAGCGTTGTTTATCATGGCAGTATTTTCTGAGCATTTGCATGTGACATATTCACAGATGAAGAAAAATCCCTAGTCCCCAGCCCCATATCTGCCATCTCACATTAATGTGTCTGATGATCGTATTGTAGAGAACATCTTGCCAAATAAGAGAATACTTACCTGCATGTAAAATGATGTACAGTTTACTTATCCTCTTGTTAGCATAACTTTCCATCATCCTCTCCCTGTAGATTCTCCATCGGACCGAGATACCGAAGGGCTCCGCCATCTCGAGCCCCTGTGTTTGGATAGCGTTCAGCCAGATCAGGGGGATGCATGCACTCCCTCACCATGCCTCTCTCTGCATTCTGGACTTGGTGTCATGGCAAAATTCCCGTCTGCACACAGACGTAAGTAAAAAGATATTGTATTGTATTACAAATGCACAGCAACATGTTAGGTACGATAATACAAGAAGAAAAAGAAGGTTCTATATGTTGAAAGTAAACTGGCAATATAATAACCTTTGCTTATTTTTTTACCTAAACAGAGTTTGATGGTAACATGATGAAATGTTTCCCTTTAGATCTCATCAGCCACAATTCTGAAGGTGTATGGGAGGATCCCACCACCAAGACAACGATCAGAGCGGAGAACCAAGTGGAGGCCAACAAACTAGCTAACAACTACAGGGTATAGTAAAGTATAGGAATATGGTTGTCTTCCATCACGCTCTAAAGCAGAGCCTTCATTACAGAAATGGACATCACAGGATTGGGAAGAAAAAGGAGTAAAAGTCAAAGAGAATGTGTAGATTGTGTTATCCATTCTAGTTTGAAAGTGTTTTGTACAGTACATATTCAAAATAGCAATGTAAATTGTGTGTTTGTGTGTGAAATATTTGTATCTTTGATTAAGTGTACAACTGGGGTTAAACGTTGAGGCGAGTGGTTAAGATTAGATTGTATGGGTAAAGGTTTGATTAAGGTTTATGGTTAAGCTTATAAGCTTAAGCTAATACAAATGTTAGTTTATTGGAATAAAATACTTATATTCTATTAACAATAGAAGTGAGAATTCATTTTGAAAAGTTGCGTGGGTACATGTTTGTGTGTTTCAGTTTGGATTTAGAAAGTGGAAGAGTCATGTAACAGAGCGCCCATTCGAGGACAGGTCAGACGTGGTTAAGGAACTCTACTCAGAACTGACTGTCATCAAACCACACACAGGTGTTCATGTTTTTGGTAATGTCTTGCTGTATTTAGGAGCTGTTTCTCATCACTAATGTCTCTGTCTGTGTCTCTGTGTGGGGTTAGATCATCTGATCACCTGTGGTAATGTGTTGTATGTGTTGTTGTTTGGCTGGTGGGTGTCTCTGGTGTACCTCCTGGTCAGCATACTGATGTTCATCACCATCATTGGAGTACCATACGGTATGGATATCCCCTGGAAGCACCTTCTGACACTAGGATTATCATGTCAGATGTGTTTGCTTGATGATTATCTCTCCTCTTTCCTGTCTTCCTCTTTGCTTTTAGGGAAGCTGTCCTGGGAGTTGTCCTTGTATTTTTTATGGCCATTTGGGAAATCCATACAAGAGGTACGGTAATTTTTAGATGTCTCAGTGGTTAGGGAGTCAGACATGTAGTTGGAAGGTTGCCGGTTCGCTTACCAACGTTGCCAAATGTTGTTGTGTACTTGGGCAAGGCACTTAACCCCAAGTTTGTGTATTTACTGTAAGACGCTCTGAGCATCTGCTAAATGACATGAAATGTCATTGTAAAATGTAGTATCAGATTGCAGATATATAAGGTTAGCTGAAATGATTGGTACCCTAAACCTAAGTTTCAGCTCCTGTATTTAGTTCCTTATCTGTGGTGGCTGGATAGCAGATGTCCCTTGTTCCTGTTGCCATCACACGCTGTTTACCTGAAAACACATACAGAATCTTAACATTAAGAACAAAGTTCTGAACATTTATTGCAAATGTACAGTAAGGTTCTTGAAGTTATCGCAGTAATTATTGTATTGCTAGAACATTTCATAGCTATTAATCTCAGTTTAGTGCAGGGGTTGTCAACCAATGACTGGACGAGGAATGTCTATGTAGAATTCATAAGTCGTAGGCAAAAGTTTAGGCAACCCTGACACTTTCCATGATTTTCATTTATAAATAATTGGGTGTTTGGATCAGCAATTTTATTTTGATCTATCAAATAACTGAAGGACACAGTAATGTTTCAGTAGTGAAATGAGGTTCATTGGATTAACAGAAAATGTGCAATATGCATCAAAACAAAATTAGACAGGTGCATAAATTTGGGCACCCTTGTCATTTTGTTGATTTGAATACCTGTAAATACCTAGCACTGATTAATTGGAACACACAATTGGTTTGGTGAGCTCATCAAGCCTTGAACTTCATAGACAGGTGCATCCAATCATGAGAAAAGGTATTTAAGGTGGCCAATTGCAAGTTGTTGTTCTCTTTGACTGTCTTCTGAACAGTGGCAAAATGGGGCCTCAAAACAACTCTCAAATGACCTGAAAACAAAGATTGTTCAACATTATGGTTTAGAGAAAGCCTACAAAAAGTTATCGCAGAATTGGCAGGCCAAGTAAAATATTGGAGAGGCAAAGGCAAAGGATGGTGAGAACGTTAAAAAACAGCCACAGACCACCTCCAAAGACCTACAACATCATCTTGCTGCAGATGGTGTCACTGTGCATCGTTCAACAATTCAGCTCACTTTGCAGAAGGAGAAGCTGTACAGGAGAGTGATGCTGAAGAAGCCTTTTCTGGACACACGCCACAAACAGAGTCACTTGAGGTATGCAAAAGCACATTTGGACAAGTCAGCTTCATTTTGAAAGAAGGTGCAGTGGACTGATGAAACAAATATGTTATTTGGTCATAACAAGGGGCATTATGCATGGTGGCAAAAGAACACAGCGTTCCAAGAAAAACACTTACTAGCTACAGTAAAATTTGGTGGATGTTCCATCATGCTGTGAGGCTGTGTGGCCAGTGCCGGTACTGGGAATCTTGTTAAAGTTGAGGGTCGCATGGATTCCAATCAATATCAGCAGATACTTGTGATTAATGTGGAGAAATCAGTCACAAAGTTGAAGTTATGCCGGGGATGGATATTTCAACAAGGCAATGACCCAAAACACTGCTCAAAATCAACTCTGGCATTTATGCAGAGGAACAAGTACAATAATCTGGAATGGCCATCCCAGTCCCCAGACCTGAATATCATTGAAAATCTGTGGGGTGATTTGAAGCAGGCTGTCCATGCTCTGCAACCATCAAACCTAACTGAACTGGAGATGATTTGCAGGGAGGATGATCCAAAATACCTTCATCCAGAATCCAGACACTCATTACAGGCTATAGGAAGCGTCTAGAGGCTGTTATTTCTGCTAAAGGACTAAATATTGATAATAGACTAAAATATTTCTGTTGGGGTGCCCAAATTTATGCACCTGTCTAATTTCATTTTGAAGCATATTGCACATTTTCTGTTCATCCAATAAACTTCATTTCACTACTGAAATATTACTGTGTCCTTCAGTTATTTGATAGATCAAAATGAAATTGCTGATCCAAACACCCAATTATTTATAAATGAAAATCATGGAAATTGTCAGGGGTGCTTAAACGTTTGCATACGACTGTAGCTATTCAATTTTGATGGAACCACATACTTCTTTAGAGCCCAGTTAATTACACATTTCATGCACTTATAATCAGCAGCATGGATAGTAGTTTGACTCAAATGACCACAAACACAGACGGTCAAACACCGTGGACTTGACACAGCTGTTATTTGGTGTGAGATTCAAGTCTCATAAACATGCAGTGAACCTGGTACACAGCTGATTTTGAACAACATTTTGATTCATATTGACTACGAATGAAGGAAATAATACTGTCCAGTTATTAATATTGATTTTAATAATGAATAGGCTACCCATATTACACCCCACAAATTGTTGAATACTGACACAGAGATTAAGGTGTATAATGCAAATGTACAGGGACAAATCCTTGGAGCAAATGAATAAAAAAAGTAATGTTCTGTCATAGGCATTGAACCCTAGTTGACCTGGATGAGAGCATCTGTTGAATAACTACACTTAAAAAAATAAATGACTTACAGGGCATAATGCAAGCCAGCAACACAGACAGGCAGGCCAGCAACACAGACAGGCAGGCCAGCAACACAGAGAGAGATTATTCAATCTGCACCAGATTAACTTCGCCTAGGTTCCCCCTCCAGGTCGAAGGGGAGGTTCAGAGGTGTGATGGGAGGTTATCCAACTCTGAGGCCATCCCAGAAGATATTGAGGACAACCAGGAGGTGTCTTCCATTCTACTGCCTTCCTCCACTGCGGAGCACATCCCAGACCTTCTACAGCCCCCTCTTCAGAACAAGACCTACTGGGTAAATGTTTCTAGATTAAACAAAAAAGGTTTTCTATCTGGACGTCATGTATAAATGTTGTGTGTCTGTACCCGGTGGTGTGTAGCGTTGTGTGAGCACGTACGTGTGGCTGATCCTGGGATATCCTGTGTTGGCTGTGGTTCACTCCCTGGCCTGTCTGCTCTCCTGGCTGCTGGTGTTCACCATCCCTGTGGCCAAGATGAATGCACGCACCCTGGGCAGCATCCTCCTCATTTCCCCCAGGAACATCTCTGTCTCCTGCTGCACCAAGAGAAAGGTATGGGAGGGGTGGCAGGTCTGTGATTATTTAACATAGCCAGCAGCATAGAGCCCTGTATTGCCCTGCTGGTTTGCTTCTAAAGCTAAGCAGGATCGGGCCTGGTTAGTCCCTGGATGGGAGACCAGTACTGCTGGAAGTGGTGTTGGAGGGCCAGTAGGGTGCACTCTTCCCTCTGGTCTAAAGATCATTCCCAATGCCCCAGGGTAGTGATGGGGACATCTGCCCTGCGTAGGGTGCTGTCTTTTGGATGGGACATTAAACGGGTGTCCACTCTCTGTGGTCACTAAAGATCCCATGGCATTGTTCGTAAAAGTTGGGGTGTTAACCCCGGTGTCCTGGACAAATATCCAATCTGGTCCTTATAACATCATGGCAACCTAATCATCCCTATCTCTCAATTGGCTCATTCATTCCCCTCTCCCCCCCTTCTCCCCAGGCCGTTGCTGCAAATGAGAAAGTGTTCTCAGTCAACTTGCCTAGTAAAATAAAGGTAAAACTAAAATAACACCAATATAGCTGGCTCTCCTCCCGGAGAACTACTGTCAATGCAGGTTTTGTTCCATGCCTGCCGTAACATATCTGACTTAGCTCATTTAAGATCCCAGTAAGGAACTAAGGGAATTAATCTGAGGAAAATACGAAGCTATGCATTACTAATTGTTAATATCCAATACTGTATGTCTTCCAGACTCAAATGTATGAGACTCGTGCCCTGCTTTGTTGCTACCATGCCATCAACTGGAACTACTACAAATACACTGTGGATGGAATCAATGTGTTCGCAGTCAGTATCCTTAATCACAAGGTCTTTGTTGGGGGGAAAACTATTTTGACCAGAGTTGTTTTTGGGGCATTCGACTTACATTTGATTAACTTGTTGCCGTCCTTAAGTCCCTACTCAGACCTCCTTCCGCTGGTCGTAGTTTCCCTCATCGTTGGCTACATAGACACAGAAAACAAGTTTGCCAGCTCTGAAGTCAAGTTTGCCATAGCAGTTGGATCTATCATCCCATTGTCATACTACATCGGCATGGGCATCGCCAGGTGAGCACACAAACCCAGTTTCGTAACAAATATGAAAAAGCTAAGCTTCCGACTCTGAACCGTGTGAGCCCGGCTGTCTGTTCTTACCCTGCTCTCTGTCTCCCCCTACTGGCCTGTTCTTAGCCTATTCTTCCTAACTTCTGATATTATAAATAATAATAAACACCCCCCTCAAAAGAAAAAACAAATATGAATACACCTACACTACTAAACAGTTAGCATCGTGATTAGAAATACTAGCATGACCGTTCTACGTTTCTTGCTAAATTAAGCAAGTGGTCACAACCTACATTTCCTCTGCAGTATCTCTGCCCAGAGTAACTTTGCGGTGGGGGCGGTGGTTAACGCGACCTTTGGCTCCATCACGGAGATGACCTTCTACATCACGGCTCTGCTGAGGGGTCACCGTGCTGGGAACGCCTGTCTGCAGGAGGTAGTGAAATCTGCTCTCACAGGGACTCTGCTTGGCTGCATCCTCTTCATCCCTGTGAGTGACACACACACACACACACACACAGGCAGAAACCATATCTTTGCCTTTACAGTATCATGTAAAAGCAATGTAATGGATCACTTATGCTAGCTCCCTGAAGGTTGCAATCCAAAAATAAATGACAAATAATAACAGAGTCCTTGTAAACACACACTGAAATATATTATGCATGTTTTTCTTTCCCTACAACCACCGTGTGTGCTGTCCTGTAGGGGGTCAGTATGATCATAGGAGGCCTCAGGCACAGCGAGCAGAGGTTTAACAGCCGATCAGCTGGAGTCAGCTCTTCTCTGCTCTTCATCTCTGTGGGAGGTGAGACCCAACCACCAGCTCGTCACCAGCCACTCTGCCCATACCCAACACCCAACACCCTCACCTGCACACCCACCAGCTCGTCACCAGCCCCTCTGCCCATACCCAGCACCCTCACCTCCACACCCACCAGCTCGTCACCAGCCACTCTGCCCATACCCAGCACCCCCACCTCCACACCCAATCCTCAGCCATTTTAAAAGATGGTTTCTTATCTTCGTTCACCCCTGTCCTGTTTCTGCAGGTGTTTTTGCCCCCACACTTTTTTCCAAGGCTTATGGGAACCTGGTGTGTGACAACTGTACCAACTCTACAGGGAGTAACTCCAGTGGATCCTTCATCTGCCACAACTGTCACTACGACCTGGTCATTCATGTTTCATCACACCATAACTCTGTTAAACACCCGACACTTACACTGTAAAACAATTACTGTTAATCAGGGACAAATTTACACTGTTACTGATAAACACCAGGTACATACAGTAGTCGTACTGTTACTGTTTAACACCAGGGCCCGTATTTATCAAGCTTCTTAAAATTACTCTTAAGAACACTGCTAAGACTTGACTTAAGAGTAAGAAAATTCTTGGCTCAAAGTTGCGCTTAAAAGTTAGTTATCAAACATCTCAGTCCTACTTTTACTGAAGTGTAGGACTAAATCTTAAGTGTCAGTCTTAGAGCCGATTCACGACACTTTGCTGTGCCGCAAACGGGATTTTGGATGACGACATAGGCAAGATCCAATCACTGAATAGATACTTGTTTAAGAATATTCTCAGATAAATTCACATTCAATTGTTTCATTCATAGGAGGAGTTGACATTCAACAAACATTTGACAATTAAGAATTTTCAAGAGAATCCATTATGATATACACATTGTAAATTAAAGATCAAAAAAGATTTCCAACACGTTTTCCACTATTTCTCAATTAAATATTTAAAACGAGTGTGCTGTTAACTGACCTGCCTATATATATATATATAGCCGGGAGATAATTATGTAATCATAGCCACCATGGATTCCAAAAGATAACCGAACTGGAGAGAATAAAAAACACTGCTTGCTGTAGTTGAATTTCTGAGTGGAGAATATGGATACTGCGCTTCCACTGGCCAATCCCTCTCCACCACACGTTGTGTGATACGATGTGCCCTGTGAAGGGATATATTATATATTGCCTATATTAGGATCCAGTGTTCTATTAATAAACTATGAAACAATTGTGATAGCTTACAAAAAGGCTACCTGTTGTAGTTCATTTGGGCTTATGTCAGTGGCATATGGAAAGGGGTGAGCAGCCGCGAGCGGGTATCCTCTGTCGGCAGAAAGTGCCTTTCAAACAGCTGCTTCGGCCACTTTCATTCAATACGGCGCGTCATGGGTAGACCGAGGCAATTTGGGTCCCACATCAAAAATGTTGTAGTCTGCATCAAACTCAACTTGTGCGTTGATGCTGTGGTACCTCTTCTTATTCATATAAACATTCTCGTTGATGCTGGGAGCAATGATCTTTATATAAGTGCCATCCATTGCGCCTACTACTCTTGGGAAGCCGGCTATTTGCATGAATTGTGTTGGTTCTGTTGGATTATGCGGGGTGTTGTTGGGAAGTCAGTGAAACGCGTGACAATGTGTTGAGCTGTAAGTGCAATAATTGTTTCCATTACAATTCGGCTTATTGATGGTTGTGATGGGCCAAATCATCAGCATTGCCTTGCTGCAAACCAAGCATAATCACCACCTTCAATTAATCTGAAAAAGAATTGCTGCATAAATGTCACTGGTGAAATGATGTTCCCAACTCAGTCGCTGACGAAGATGATGCCTGCTCTATCCAAACAATACCGTTTTTAATTCATTAAGCGGCGTCAAACAATAAAAAAAAACATTCTTCCTCTCCTAAAAGATTTGCGCACGTCTCTGTCTACACCATCACAAGCCCCTACTGGCAACTCTTAACCACTTGAGAGACCTCTCGAGCGGTCTTAAATAGCTGGGAGAGTAAGAGTGATTCTTAGCTTTGAGAAATTTGATAACTTGCTTTTAGACTTAAGTTTGAGAGTAGGAGTAAATTTTGTCAATTCTCAGCACTTAAGACTAAAATGGCACTTTGAGAAGCTTGATAAATTTGGGCCCAGGTTCACAGTTACACTGTTACTGTTAAACACCTGGGCCCGTATTTATCAAGCTTCTCAAAGTGCCATTTTAGTCTTAAGTGCTGAGAATTGACAAAATTTACTCCTACTCTCAAACTTAAGTGTAAAAGCAAGTTATCAAATTTCTCAAAGCTAAGAATCACTCTTACTCCCCCCGATATTTAAGACCGCTCGAGAGGTCTCTCAAGTGGTTAAGAGTTGCCAGTAGGGGCTTGTGATGGCGTAGACAGAGACGTGCGCAAATCTTTTTGGAGAGGAAGAATGTTTTTTATTGTTTGACGATGCTTAATTAATTAAAAACGATATTGTTTGGACAGAGCAAGCATCATCTTCATCAGCGACTGAGTGAGGAACGTAATTTCACCAGTGACACTTATGCAGCAATTCTTTTTCAGATTAATTGAAGGTGGTGATTATGCTTCGTTTGCAGCAAGGCAATGCTGATGATTTGGCCCATCACAACCATCAATAAGCCAAATTGTCATGGAAACAATTATTGCACTTACAGCTCAACACATTGTCACGCGTTTCATTGACTTCCCAACAACACACCACATAATCCAACAGAAGCAAACACAATTCATGCAAATAGCCGGCTTCCCAAGAGTAGTAGGCGCAATGGATGGTACTTATATAAAGATCATTGCTCCCAGCTTCAACGAGAATGTTTATGTGAACAAGAAGAGGTACCACTGCATCAACACACAAGTTGAGTTTGATGCAGACTAGAACATTTTGGATGTGGTACCCAAATGGCCTGGGTCTACCCATTTCGCGTGATATTGAATGAAAGTGGCCTGAAGCAGCTGTTTGAAAGACACTTTCTACCGCCGGAGTGTCATAATAGGAGATAAAGGATACCCGCTCGTGGTTGCACCCCTTTCCACACTGACAGAAGCCCAAATGAACTACAACAGGTAGCCTGATTTGTAAGGTTTTTATACACAATTGTTTCATAGTTTATTAATAGAACACTGTATCCTAATATAGGCGATTATATAATATATCCCTTCACAGGGCACATCGTATCACACAAAGTGGGGTGGAGAGGGATTGGCCAGTGGAAGCGCAGATTCCACATTCTCCACTCAGATATTTGACTAATTCAGCAAGCAGTGTTTCTTCTTCTTTCCTGTTCGGTTATCTTTTGGAATCCATGGTCGCTATGATTACATCATTAACTCAAGGCTATATATAGGCAGGTCAGTTTCAGTTAACAGCACACTCGTTTGAAATATTTAATTGAGAAATAGTGGTAAACGTGTTGGAAACCTTTTTTGATCTTTAATTTACAATGTGTATATCATAATGGATTCTTTTGAAAATTCTTTATTGTCAAATGTTTGTTAAATGTCAACTCCTCCTATGAATGTCACCATTGAATGTGAATTTATCTAAGAATATTCTCAAACAAGTACATCTATTCAGTGATTGGATCTAGCCTATGTCGTCATCCAAAATCCTGTTTGCGGCACAGCAAAGTGTTGTGAATCAGCTCTAAGACTGACGCTTAAGATTTAGTCCTACACTTCAGTAAAAGTAGGACTGAGATGTTTGATAATTAACTTTTAAGCGCAGCTTTGAGCCAAGAATTTTCTTACTCTTAACTCAAGTCTTAGCAGTGATCTTTTAAGAGTAATTCCAAGAAGCTTGACAAATACGGGCCCAGATGCCTAGTTTCACTTGCCTAAAAAATTGAATAACCAAAAATATTTTGTCATGGAATGGAATATTTGACCTGATTTAAATGTTTTCCCGTCTTCGAAATAGAGTGAGAACAACTATACACTGTTCCACAGCCACATCGAGTGAGTGTCTCTAATTATTACAACTTTGTTCTCACTTGGTGCCCTGAATAACTGTGATACACATTTGTACTCATTAAACCTGTGTGTGTTGGTGTGTATTTCAGGCCCCTGGTGTACACAGTATCCTTCCTCCTTCCTGCTGCTTACATCATTGGTTTAATCTTCACACTGAAGACCCACTCACACATCTATGACATTCATGTCGGTGAGGGACAAGGTAAGAGGAAAGCAAACATATATTAGCCGTGGTCAGCAGATCTTAATCAGGGATGCCTGGCTTGCATTACCGTCTGGACTTGGGGAAATGGAATGGTATCACACAATGGGTTTGATGCGCTACACAACGTTCTGTTCACACCGGTCCAGAACGTATCGAGAGTCCGGCGTCCACGATTAAGTTCCGCCGACCGCAGCTGAAACACACACACTCCCACACACACACACACAAGTTCTCACAAACGTGTTATGTTTGCACTATGTGTGTGCACAGTGGCTTGTCACCATGGGGCTGTTGTACACTGGTCTCGATGGAGAGCTCTGGTCATTCTTGTCATAGCCACTCTGCTGATGTCAGCATGTGCCGATGTCTCCACTGAACACATTCAGCCCATACTGAGCCAGCCCAACATCTCCCAGGTACACACAGTATGATGACCTGGCTCTGCTCTCCCTGCCTCCAACTGGACCTTCACTCTCTGTCTCTCACGTTGCCCTCAGTACTTCATCGGGGTGACGGTTCTGGCTATGGTGCCTGAGATCCCGGAGATAGTCAACGGGATACAGTTTGCCCTCCAGAACAACATCAGCCTGAGGTGGGTACGGTCTAAAAAACATTACTAACAGTGAGAAAACTGCATTGATGTTTGGTGTCACCAGTCACCTGCTGGTTAGCTGTTCCTCTGAAAGACAGTGGTGTGTGATGGACAGCACCTGATGCCTGCTGTCTGGTTGTGTTCCCAGCCTGGAGGTGGGCAGCTGTATCGCAGTACAGGTCTGCATGATCCAGATGCCTCTGCTTGTGTTATTCAACACCTTTTATGTAAGTAATAAGTAACTAATCAATAAATTACCATAGATGTATGGTTTAGAGCAAAGATGGCATTTCATACACATAGACTATAGATATGTTGATGGGAAAAACCAACCCTCTTTGAATGTGTTTTGTGATAGGATGTGGGTTTTGTGCTCATATTCTGTGATCTGCACCTTTGGGCCAGCATATTCAGCGTGATCCTGGTCAACTATATCTTCATGGATGGCAAATCAGACTACTTCCAGGGTAAGCTGGAGGTCCTCAGAGCAAAACATCCCAAACTTTCTCTGATCCAGCCCCATGACATTGCTCACTGCACTCTTGGTCAATGCAGAAATGGTCAGGTACACCATTTAAATGATGCGAGACCAAATCCAATCATCTTATCCTATTTAAATAGCTGTGAGTTTATTGGTCACAGCTAGAATGTGTTTCACAACAGTGCTTCACTACGTTCTGCAGCACACAAACATGTATCTATCTACGGGTCTGGAGCACAACAACATGTATCTATCTACGGGTCTGGAGCACACAAACATGTATCTATCTAGGGGTCTGGAGCACACAAACATGAATCTATCTACGGGTCTGGAGCACACAAACATGTATCTATCTACGGGTCTGGAGCACACAAACATGTATCTATCTACGGGTCTGGAGCACACAAACATGTATCTATCTACGGGTCTGGAGCACACAAACATGTATCTACAGGTCTGGAGCACACAAACATAACTAGCTCCCCTGATTCAAGCAGGTAAGGGATTAGTCAACAATTTGATTCTGGTGTGCTAGCTCTGGGATACATCTAATATATGGCATGGCTGGGGGTCCTCCAGGAGAGCTTTGAGAACCACTGTACTAATAGACTGATTCATCACCCCCTCTACCCTCTTACTGTGAGTGGACAATCAAGACTGTTTAGGAGCAGTAGGCAAGTGCCCTCTAGTGGAGTAAGGAAAATGTATTTAGTCTGTGTGTGCGCATGTGCATCTGTGTGTGTTTATAATTTAAATATATAATGGGGACCAAAATGTCCCTGAACCCTAGTTTAATCTGAAAAAAATTGAAAACTGGGGACTAGTTTCCTGTCCCCAATTTGAAAGTGTTTTTTTTCACTTTTATATTTATGGCAAACTTTACCATTGGGGTTAGGGTTAGGCATTTGGGGTTAGGGTTAGGCATTAAGGGTTAGAATTAGGCATTTAGGGTTAGGGTAAGACAATGAAGCTAGACTAGGTTTAGGCAAATATGTTAGCATTTCAGGAAAATTGGCTTTTGGGTTGAAAAAGTAACACTAGTTTATGAAAACATGAATGTGTGTGTGTTTTTAACTGAACTATTTTTCCTGTCAGGCACTGCTCTGGTTGTGGTCTATCTGATCCTCCTTGCAACATACTTCTTTGCTCCATCACCTGCTGGATGCTGACAGCCACTCATCTGAAAACTTGGCCAGTATTTTTATATCAGTCAAAGACACCCTAATATTTTTTTGTAACTTTTCATTCAAGTTATTTATGGAATTGCATACAGTGTGCAGACAGGTGTCAGTCTAAAACATTTTTATTGATTAAAATGTTAATAAGAATATACTGTCCGGCACAAGCAAATATCTAAAACTTTTTAAACAACCATCTGATCATTTTGTCTTGCACATCTATTTTACCTCACATTGGTTAATGTACTGTAGGTACTGTACTGTCAAACGTACTGTTATTCAGTTGTATGTTTCATAGGTTTAAAAACTTTTGGCATCCCTAAAGAAATGTTTTATCTGTTTGAATCTTTTGGCATCCCAAATGTTTTATCTGTTTAAATCTCCAGGAACTGTATTGATGCATTTCATCTGTTTGGTTCCCTGGGTTAAAAATTTGCTTTTTCATCTATCATCAAAAGGCTTTCACCTGAATAGAGACAGATGGTTGTTGACCTACACAGATTAGCTGATGGAAATAAAAATAGTCAGAGAAATAATCCAAACAGGTCAGAAGTCTGCAGATTTCTCAACAGGACGCATGGGCCTATTGTCCCCAAACGTGGTGAGGAAGATGCTGAGGGCAGTAGAGAGGAATCCAAGGACCAGTTTCAGAATTGTGGGGTCATCGAGTCTCAACATCAACTGTTAGAAGCCAGCTTCAAGTCAACAAAATTGCACTGCCTGAATTTTGCCAAAAATGTATGGAACTGAATATGGACTACATACAAGGACAAGCACCTGACAATCATTAAAATACAGTGTTGGTTCATCAATGCTTTGTGGCTGTTTTGCTACTGTACTACTAGTCCAGGTGCTCTTTAGGTCAATGGCATAACTAAGCATAATGCAATAGTAAGGCATAATGAAGTACCAGGTACTTTAACCAAAAACTGTGTTTCCTTTGCTGCCATGAGAAGGAGACTTGGCTGTAAACGTTTCAACAGGATAGTACTACAATGAAATACTATTCAATAAAACTTTGTGTTAAATTGTGTTGTCTGATAAATATTTGGATTGTGTTTCAGCTCAAAGTATACTGCTTGTGTTTATTTTTTGCGTTTACTTTTGTTTCATTTCAAAAGTGCCAATAAGTGTTGAAGTTACTGCACTGTATATACACACACACTAACAATTTTCTTTACAACATTATTGAGATTCATGTTTAATGGAAGATATGCAAACTGGAGAACAGCATCCGTCAACGTGTTTTACATGTTTTTGTCAGTTTTACACTGGACTCACCCCCCCCCCCACGTCCACATATTATGCTTTTATTTTACTATTTTTAATATTTTCATTATTTAAGACAGTATATTTTTATATTGTCAATGGAGTTTTGAATACTAGAAGTATATATTTAATAGTCAAAATTGTATGTTTACTGATCAATGGTTTGAATGTAAACCACTTTTAAAAAGAACATGTAATTTCTTTCTTTTCCCCTGAACAGCATATCAAGGTTTAGATGTTGTGGACTGGCCGGGAGATATGATTTTAAATGTCACCCCTCCAAACCAAAACCTGGAGACATTTCACTATATTAAAGATGTCTGAAGGTATTATTGGCCTCAAATCAAGATATTCATAATAACTGGAATTCCAGCCCCAAAAACAGTTTTTACAACATACAGTACATTTATTGATCCAAACATGAAATTACAAACATGGAAATCACAAGTGTCATGGTGATAGCGTTCATTGGTACAGTCCGGTTCAGTGACTGCAACAAACACAGTACAGCATGGGTAAAGTGACATCATAAAAATAGTTTAAAATTCATTACTTCATAAATTCAGAAGAAAACATTGTTGGAAGCAGTGGCCCCAGTTTTCCAAAATAAATACAGTTAATAGTGAAGACACAATTTTCAGTTAAAATACGAGTTTCAGCCACTAGCCTTTGACATTTCTCAAAATCCTTCATAAGTAAAACCTAGTCCAAGACTCCATCAGAAAGCAGGTTAAAGGCATTGTGGTTCTTCTATAAATGGTAATCTTAGGAAATGCTGCCTTAGAAGTTGCATTCATTTAACCCTCATTTGAATCTAGGACTCGTTCATTCAGATCTGTGTGGACTAGAGCTTGGCTACTTTTCAAACTGAGCACCTGTGTTCTGTGCAGAAACAAGGTTATAGGATTACTGTGATTAAAAAACGAGTGCCAGAGGGGAAGTATATTCCAGCTTTCAGACAGAACATGAGTGAAATAGAAAAACGATAAAGGCAGAGCTGTGTATTTACTGTTTTTGTAGCAATCTCCAGTTTGGTTTAATGCAAAATTAACCTGAAGACACTGGTGGACAGAAAATTTAAATACATTTACATAATGGGCACTAAAAACAAACGTCTTCTTGGTTGAACTCTTGAGCTACAGTAGTTTCACACAGCTGTGCATGCATGTGAGGCACTAGAGGATCACAGTGAAGTCATAGAAGGGTCACTTGTCACACCGACTCAAGAGGTTAACGTTACAGAAGAGACCTGTCCTGTCTGTGCTAAAGCTGTGCCTTTGCACCACCAGCCTGCTAAATTAGGCTTATTAAGGCATTCCTATTGACTGCAGACTAGTGTCACAGTGGACAAACACAACAACACATGTATATCTCCATCACCGTGTGTGTGGGTGTGTGTGAGTGTATGAGTGAGAATTGGGCCTAATGGACATACAGTAAGTAGATTTTTGATACACCACTAAAAGGAATGTTTGATTGTTGTCAGCTGCATGCAAACACATAAATAAACAGTAGATACTGGAGATCCAACAACTGCTCATTTCAACCGTCTACTGGAATACTGGTTGAGCGAAGGCAAACCAGTCTTTCAATTTAACAGATCTTGTCAGAAATGCACACAAACCTCAGACTGGTGTTCCACATCTGGAATTTCAAATAATGCACATAAAAAAGTCCTGAAGGTATCCATTGTTTTTGGCTTTTTAGGATGACCCAGCTGTTTCTACATTGTACATTAGTCTTCTCGTGTGTTTGCCATTTAGTCTCTCTGTTCATCTCACTTCCATCCACACTTCATGCATTACAGTCTACTTGAGGCGCTGGATCAGGTTGTGTGTGAGGCCCAGGCTGAGCAGCTGTAGAGGGGAGAGCTGTGCCAGCCGAGGGAAGGCCTTCAGCAGCCTCTCCCAGGTCAGCTCCAGTAGGCTGGGTACCACAAGCCAAACCTTGTAGAGAGAGCCAGTCCTCCTGTTGTCAGACATGTTCACCACACCGCCGTGCACGTACATACAGCCAGCCTGCAGGGGGCAGGGGTTCACATGACAGCAACACAGAAATAGAAAGGGGGAATACCGACCGGTGTGTGTTTGGGGGGATACCGACCGGTGTGTGTTTAGGGGGATACCGACCGGTGTGTGTTTAGGGGGATACCGACCGGTGTGTGTTTAGGGGGATACCGACCGGTGTGTGTTTAGGGGGATACCATGGGCAGGCACGGTGGCCTAGTGGATAGCACTGTGGCCTCACAGCAAGAAGGTTCTGGCTTCAAACCCCGGTCATCCCGGGCCTTTCTGTGTGGAGTTTGCATGTTCTCCCCGTGTCTGTGTGGGTTTCCCCCACCATCAAAAAAACATGCAGGTTAGGTCTCCAGTCAGTGCCCCTGACGAAGGCATTGGCTTAGATCTGGAGTTGTTCCCCGGGCGCTGTAAAATGGCTGCCCACTGCCTGGATGGGTTAAATGCAGAGAATGTATTTCGCTACATGTATGTGTATGTGACAAATAAAGTACCTTTACCTTTATACCGACCCGTGTGTTTAGGGGGGATACCGACCGGTGTGTGTTTAGGGGGATACCGACCCGTGTGTGTTTGGGGGGATACTGACCCGTGTGTGTTTGGGGGGATACTGACCCGTGTGTGTTTGGGGGGATACTGACCGGTGTGTGTTTAGGGGGATACCGACCGGTGTGTGTTTAGGGGGATACTGACCGGTGTGTGTTTTTTTTATTTAACCAGGTAAGTTGACTAAGAACAATTTCTTATTTACAGCAATGACCTGGGAACAATTAGGGTGAAGTGTCTTGCCCAAGGACACAACAACATTTGGCTCAGTCTGACTCCCTACCCACTGAGCCATCTGCGCCCCCAGGGGGATGTTTAGGGGGATACCGACCGGTGTGTGTTTAGGGGGATACCGACCGGTGTGTGTTTAGGGGGATACCGACCGGTATGTGTTTAGGGGAATACCTACCGGTGTGACTGCAGCACAGTGGAAGTAAGCAGGCTCAGGCATGACAGCAGGTAACTTGGTCCACTGGAAGGTGAGCAGGTTGATCTTCCACAGGTCAGATAGGATCAGCTCTCCGTTGTAACCCCCACATAGGAACACCTCTGGGAGGAAGACAGTGGGATGACCAGCCAGTCCACAGTCCCAACACACACACAATCCTTATTACAGACCCATGTCAAGATCTTACCCTGCCTGACCTGGACACAGCTGTGACATCGGCGTGCTGCAGGATACCCTGACAACAACAAGACACCGCTCACTTTACTGATCTGTGGACATTCACAATGCAGTCATTTAGCAGACACACTTGTCAGCAGCAATGCTCAAGGGCACCATGTCACCACAGGGATTCAAAACCAGTGACCTTAGTTTACCCTACTGTTCCAACACACAAAAACACACACAAGTATTTAAACAACCAACCTATTTTTTCATGAGGTTTGGTGAGGATATCCTCCCAGGAGTTAGTCTCGAGGTTGTAGGCATGTATCTGAGCGGGGACAGAGCCCATGTTACAATGTCAGTGAAAGAACCATCATTAACAGTGTCGACCCATCCTGTGCCATACCTTGTCTAGTGCATATGATGTCCAGGAAGTCCCACCTCCTAGGATGTATATTCTCTGTCCGTCATGAGCCAGCTCATGCCTGTACCTGACAACGGGAGCACGGGAGGAAGGGATTAACAACATCTGCTGGCGTGCAAGGTGTCCTTATCAAATGGAGATCAGGAGGGACAGTGTGTGACAGACCTCTCCTCTGGCAGGTCTGTAGGGGGGTTGTTTGGCTTTAGGTGGGTCCACTCCCTGGTAGTTAGGTCTAGTCTGTGCAGGTCTGTACTGTAAACGTAGCCGGTCGTGCCTCCAAACACATACATGTACCCATTAATAATGACCATTGCCTGGAGGAGGGAAGGATTTAAGAACAGCATTAATGATATGTAACAAGACAAACGGTACCACTGCAAGAACTGGTGCCAAGTACCACTGAGCCTGAACTGGAATGTGTAGCGACGGCTGCGTTTAGGAGGGCAGAGCAATTACAATGTTTTTTTAGTGTAGTATATAATAGATGTTTTTTAGTACAGTATATAATAGATGTTTTTTTAGTGCAGTATATAATAGATGTTTTTTTAGTGTAGTATATAATAGATGTTTTTTAGTACAGTATATAATAGATGTTTTTTAAGTACAGTATATAATAGATATTTTCTAGTACAGTATATAATAGATGTTTTTTTAGTGCAGTATATAATAGATGTTTTTTTAGTGTAGTATATAATAGATGTTTTTTTAGTGCAGTATATAATAGATGTTTTTTTAAATACAGTATATAATAGATGTTTTTTTAGTGCAGTATATAATAGATGTTTTTTAGTACAGTATATAATCAATGTTTTTTTAGTAAAGTATATAACAGATATTTTTTAAGTACAGTATATAATAGATATTTTCTAGTACAGTATATAATAGATATTTTTTTAGCTTGTATGCTTACAGCAAAAAGGGATGATCGTCTTTGGCACCTCTGCATTTCTTTTCATATATTTTGGGTGTCTTCTTCACACTTTTATTTGATTAGTGATCATTTGGTAGCTGCTAAATGTGGTTGTGATAAAAACAGATGTTTCTTTTTTCTTATACAAATGTATCTCTAACATTTAAATTATTTAAGATACATAATATCATGATCACTCAGAAAGTAATTTAGAAACACATCAATATTATTACAATATAGGCTGGACCAGGCACAAAGTCTGACTGCAGAATCTATTTTTAAAAGACAATGTTCTTTTCTACACACAAAATAATACAGTACATATAATTAAATGATCTTACATGTGGGGTTTTTACTTCCCAATACATGTTCAATTCATTTTAAAACATATTTTATTAATATACTACTGTATAACAAATAAACATTTAACTACCTTTTTTGACAATCCCAATAAAAAAATAAACATTGTTAATTACATCACTGTTGTTTCACACATCGAACAGTGCACTTTTCTGCAGTTTATACTTCTAAATCTAATCTTTAATTGATGTAAAATTGTTAAAATAAATGAATAAAAATTATAAAAGCAATCTGACACTACTCATCCAAACAGTACACAACTTAAATCTGAGACTACTCCTCCGTACAGTACAGCACTTCAATCTGAGACTACTCCTCC
>JACXGM010003256.1:0-18675 GCA_016801145.1 Umbra pygmaea | reverse complement strand
AAAGGGTGGAATTATTAAATATGCTTTGTTATTCCACATTATGTTTCAGTGTCTATAGGTAGATGTTAGGCGGATGGCCAGTCTACCTTAAGAGAAACATGGCCAAATGTCTCGGCCCCTGATGGGACACATTTGAATTAATGTTAAGATGGGGCAGCTCGTTCCTTCGTCTTACTTGCATTAGCCCAAAGGAGGCGACTAAATGTCTAGTTGAACGGGGGATGATTGAATCATGTAATTTTGTCAATGCCTGTTCTGATGTTTACATTTTTTTTTAGATGAAAGGGGAGTGCTCCTATTTGACACTGGGGTTTTGGAGAACACCTGTTTATAGAGGATAAATACTTGCTTTAGGTAGAGCTTGGAGTTCATCGTTAATAGAGGCTCCTGGCACGTTCATGCCATAGTGTGTTGTTAGGATACTTATGGATTACACTGCAGAGTCTGTTTAGATGAGCGGGGAGGAGACTTGTGGGTAGGTAATGTGATGTATTGTGTAGGAGAACTATTGTATGTTTATGCCTTGATTTGAATAAATGTCATTACTTTACACTAGCTAATCTGGGGCATTCCACATCTATTGTGGTTATGTAATGTGATGCATTGAACTTGTGAATTGTGAAAATTACTGTACATTCATCTTTCCCTCGCTCCTCCTAGTCTCCCGGTTCCTGCCGTTGAAAAACATGCCCACAGCATGATGTTGCCACCACCATGCTTCACTGTAGGGATAGTATTGGCCAAGTGATGAGCAGTGCCTGGTTTCCTCCAGACATGATGCTTGCCATTTAAGCCAGAGTTCAATCTTTGTTTCATCAGACCAGAGAATTTTGTTTCTCATGGTCTGAGAGTCCTTCAGGTGTCTTATGGAAAACTCCACTCTACCAGACAGGCTTGATTGGTGGAGTGCTGCAGAGATGTGCTGGAGCTCTGTCAGATTGACCATTGTGTTCTTGGTCACCTCCCTGACTAAGGTACTTTTCCCCCAGTTGCTCAGTAAGGCTGGGTGTCCAGCTCTAGGAGTCCAGGTGGGTCCAAACTTCTTCCATTTATGGATGATGAAGGCCACTGTGCTCATTGGGACCTTCAATGCTGCAGTTATTTTTCTGTACCCTTCCACAGATCTGTGCCTGGATACAATCCTGTCTCGGAGGACTACAGACAATTCCTTGGACTTCATGGCTTGGTTTTTGCTCTTCATGCACTGTTAACTGCGGGACCTTATATAGACAGGTCTTTGCCTTTCCAAAATGTCCAATCATCTGAATTTACCACAGGTGGACTCCAATCATGTTGTGGAAACATCTTAAGGATGATCA
This sequence comes from Umbra pygmaea, assembly GCA_016801145.1. Taxonomy (NCBI): domain Eukaryota; kingdom Metazoa; phylum Chordata; class Actinopteri; order Esociformes; family Umbridae; genus Umbra; species Umbra pygmaea. The sequence continues at coordinate 17,356 of JACXGM010003256.1, read as the reverse complement.
GTAGAAACAGGATGCACCTGAGCTCAATTCTGAGTGTCATGGCAAAGGCAGTGAATACTTAAGTACATTTGCATTATTTGTTTTTTATTTTAAATAAATTTGCTAAGATTTCAAACACACTTCTTTCACATTGTCTTTATGGGGTATGTTTGTAGAATTGTGAGGGAAATAATGATTTAATCAATTTCGGATACTTTCCGGATGCACCGTATAAATACACTTTGGTCCATTACCAGGCAGGTTCATCACAAACTTCTTCATTACTGCACTAATAATGTACTGATTCCTTGCGTCCCTGGAAACCTGAGTGCATTTGGAGGCCTAACTCCAGATTGGCTCACAAAAGAAAGCTTAACTAGGGGATGTAGCAGTTTTGGAAGAAGACTGCACTTGGTGACAATGGTATCTAAGACAATTTCTTTGTCCAAAGACTTATGGTTGAATTGGGTTGGGTGCCTAAACAATTTATTTGGAGTCAACGATCTACAAACCAGTGTGCATATGGTAAAAGTAAAGATGTTTTTGCAGATGACAACTCTACCTGCCCATAGATACGGTTTGGCTTCTTCCCTCGACAGTTGAGCAGATTCCAACGTTTGTAGTGAACATTGCAGACATGGACGTCATTCCCGTTGCTTTCTCCGAAAGGAATCCCGGTGCCCCCAAACACCAATAGATTGTTTCCGTGTAAGACAGCTGGGACACAGAGCACCACACAGCTTAACTGTCATTTCTCAAGTCTGTCCAGCAGGGAGAAGAAACCAAAATATGGATAGACACTAAGAGTGTTTCCCCTACCTGACATGGAGGCGAGCTCTGTGGGCATGTAGCCCTCTGTGTGGACCTGCTGCCAGGTGGCCGTGGCAAAGTGGAACCTCCACAGCTCCCTGAATAAAGGGTAGTCCTCGTTGTCTGACCCACCCGCTTCCTCAAAGTCAGGGTTGTACCCACCGAACACATACAGGTTGGCACTGTCTGCCACGCATCGGTGTCCACTGCGGGCTGGGGGGGCACAGTCACCTAGCGGGGTGATATGGTTTGTATTGGCTGAGCATCAAGCCCTGTTAGATTAGGAGGATACATGTTGTTTTCTCCTGCTATGCAACAGGATTTCCCAGTCTACAGTAGTTGGTGAAAGGGACTGCTGTCCTTGATGGGGCATTACAAAAATATTTCTTATGAAAACAATTGCTGGTAAACCTTTTTTCAAAGCACATATTGTAACATTGAACATGCAAATTACATTGTTTGAACAAGCAAAATAAATGTTATAGAACCAGCAGTTAATAAAGTTTGAATACATTTTTAGTCCACTACATAATTTGCCTACACTCATTAAAGACATGAATTTGCAGTTTGTCATTTCCCATGTGCATACTTGAATGCATACATTAATATAATTAACAGTGGTGAAGTAATCCAGAAGGTCTCCAGCTTTCTACAGAGATGCGTTCTCTCTCTTGTAGTAAATCTGTAACCTGCTGCATAAATTACCATGTAATCTAATGTACAGTATACACAGGCCTAACGACGCAGACAGCTTTCAATGTTGCAAAGGCCAATACATTTACATTTAGAAATGTAGCGATGTAAACTAACCAATCGCACAATTACATACAAATATCAAACATTTAGATAACACTCCTCGTCTTAGTTGTTTTGGAAAAAGTTACCATGTTAAATGAATAATTAATCTGATTGTATGTAATGATTAACTGCCCCGTTGTCATATCAGTATAATGAGCTATGTAAACAGAGGCCAGCTGGTGCACAACCAATAGTACAATGGATCCACTTTCAAACAGCACAGAAGACAGGCACCCCAAGCCTGGTTTGGTCTAGCAATGAAGACAATAACTGAAACATTATGATAATCAAAGGGGAGGAATAGAACAAAGAAGCGAGACCTGAACAAAGAACAACACTATTGACAGTGTACATCCATACCAAGAGACAGATACCTGCAGGCCAGCAGAAAAGTGGAGGACATGGGACCAGGGAAAGAGTCTGTGCCAGGAGCTTTGGTAAACAATGAATGTACAGAAGAGGAAAACAGATGCCGTTTGTACGGGAAGAAGCAGACAGTACTGCTGAATATCTTTGAGTTTCTTTCCAAACATGTCCTCATCTCCCTTCTGGCCTCAAGAGTTAGGAAGTAATCAAAAAGAGTGAATGTGAAAAAAATACCCTGGTATTAAGACATTCTCCCCTGGTATGTTCATTAGGATGAACTTCTTCAGAATGAGAAAATGCTGTAAGTCTTGAGAGGAAAGAAAAAAAAGGAAGACAGCAGATTTAAATAGTGTGTGAGCAAGAAGGTGGGGGATGGTCAAAGTGGAGGAGAGAGGTGTACAGTCATTATCAAAAGTTTTGAGAATGAAACACAAATACTAATTTTCACAAAGTCTGCTGCCTCAGTGTTGATGGCAATTTGGATATACTCCAGAATGTCATGAAGAGCGATCAGATAAATAGCAAAATCCCTCTTTGCCATGAAAATGAACTTAATCCCCCCCAAAATTGTCCACTGAATTGTAGCCCTGCCACAAAAGGACCAGCTGCCATCATGTCAGTGTTTGTCTTGTTAAAACAGGTTAGAGTTTTGATGAGGACAAGGCTGGATATCACGCTGATTGAGTTAGAATAACAGACTGGAAGCTTTAAAAGGTGTTCTTCCTCTGTTGACTATGGTTAACTGCAATGGAACTTGTGCAGTCATCATTGCTTTGCACAAAAAGGGCTTCACAGTTAAGGATATTGCTGCTAGTCAGATTGCACCTAAATCAACCATTTATCGGATCATCAAAAACGTCAAGAAGAGAGGTTCAATTGTTGCAAAGAAAGCATTAGGGCACCAAAGAAAGTCCAACAAGCGCCAGGACCGTGTCCTAAAGTTGATTCAGCTGCAGGGTTTGAGCAGCACCAAAAACCACTTCTCTCCAGGTAAAACATAAGGGACAGACGGATATTCTGCAAAAGCTACATGTATTGGACTGCTGGGGACTGGGTTTAAGTAATTTTCTCCCTTTCCCATTGTTTGAGCCATCTGGAAAACACTTTGTCTGGAGAAGACAAGGTGAGTGCTACCATCAGTCCTGTGTCATGCCAACAGTAAAGCATCCTGAGACCATTCATGTGTGGGGTTATTTCTCAGCCAAGGGAGTGGGCTCACTCACAATTTTGCCTAAGAACACAGCCATGAATAAAAAAATGGTACCAACACATCTTCGGAGAGCAACTTCTCCCAACCATCCAAGAACAGTTTGGTGACGACCAATTCCTATTCCAGCATGATGGAGCACCATGCAATAAGGCAAAATTGATACCTAAGTGGCTTAAGGAACAAAACATGGAAATGTGGGGTCCATGGCCAGGAAACTCTCCAGACCTTAATCCCATTAAGAACTTATGGTCAATTTTCAAAGGGCAGGTGGACAAACAAAAATCCACAAACTCTGACAAACTCCAAGCATTGATCATGCAAAAATGGGCTTCCATCAGGATGTGGGCCAGAAGTTAATTGACAGCATGCCAGGGTGGACTGCAGAGGTCTTGAAAAAGAAGGGTCAACACTGCAAATATTGACTCTTAGCATAAACTTAATATAACTGTCAATAAAAGCCTTTGACACTTATGGAATGCTCGTAATTATACTTCAGTATGCCATAGTAACTACTGACAAAAATATCTAAGATCACTGAAGCAGCAAACGTTGTGGGGACAAATACTTGTGGAATTCTCAGATCTTTTGACCACGACTGTAGTTCTTCAGCTGAAGGTACCAGAGCTGCGTTAAAATTGGTCAGTGAGGAGGACTCTGCTGCAGCCTCAGGGTGTCACAGTTACCCACCTTCTCTCAGAAACCTATTAGGGATGCGGAGGTTGGGGCACGAAGGGGAGAAGATCCGCCGAGCCTGAAGCCATCTTATTCTCTTCTTAGTGCCTGCCAGTCAGCACCAATCACACCATGGTAACAGACATATGCACACACAATTGGCAGAAAGAACAAAACCACATAAACACAACGAAAGCAGACAAACATTTAACTCCAAAAAGCGCCTTTTGTTGTAGTTCAGTAACTAAACAAACAAACAGACAATCAGAATATCATCAGAATAGTAGTATTAAGTAGTAGTATTAAGATTTGATACAGCTATTTATTTTGGCAATCTCAATGCTCCAAACATTTTGCTATCCATTTGACTTCATTCAACCAACAATTGACAGAGAAAATTTTGTTTTTATTAATCAAGGAAATAAACTGGGCTGAAAACCAATTGGCTTGGTATCTATAAAGCAGGTAAAACAGGGATAAATAAAAATAAAAACATACTGGTGTTTTAGTGCAGGCACAGGGAAATACAGCAAAAAAAATTTGCAATACCCCCCCCCCTTCATCTGTGCTTGACTTGAGTTGTTTTAAAACTATCGAAATAATGTATGCAAATGACTGCAATGCATTGTACATAGAAAAATGTATGCTTCCCTTTCTATTTTGTTCGCATGACAGTTGAGGTGAATTGAGCTAGATACCTTCCATATATTTAGCTATCTATTTACACTCTGCAACTTACTTAAATATCTTTGCTGAAACGACCGATATGTTAGAACGACTGGTATGCAGTGTTAATGATATATATTGATATTAGCAGCAGACTACTGACTGTAAGCTAGCTAGCTTATCATCATTACCAAACAATACTTTCAGTGCTAGCTGATTCCACCCACAGACCGTATACTCCACCAGTCTAGCTGGAATGGCTAGATAACTCAGAGCTGCCTCCATACGCAATAACGTTACAGTACACCAAAACCTCCAAACTAGTTAGCTGAAGATACAGATGCGTTAGCTCTTTACCCGGCTATGCATATCTCACGTTAGCAGCTAGCATAATAATGTCTTTAGCAACCTGAGTCTCTGATGGGAGGCCTCCCCGACAGTTTCTCGAATTTGTTGAGCTGATTATAGCTGCGACTACAGTTGTCGTTTTCGGCAGAGGACATTTTAAAAAGTTAGCAACCGCTAATAAAAACAACTTGAATAAATAGTAGCCACTGTCTGCAAGGCAAGAGACCAATACATCAAAACAGAGCGCTATGCATCCATCCACGTCAACTTGAGGCGTCGGTCTCGCAAGTCAAGCAAGCTAGTTCCAATGCCCCAGCCAATCAGAGCATTTGTGTACATTCAAGAGAGTGTTCTGAAACGTTTGGAAAGTGGGTACAACTGTTTGCAACAAAACTTCCAAACGTGTTTTCAGAGTAAAGTAATTTTGTTGCGGGGGGGTAATTTTTGATGTTTTTGACAGGACAGGAAGATGTTGAAGCAAGGGAGACCGGTTAGGGGGAGAAAGTTGTCAAAGCCACAGACAGTCGACATACCGTGGGTTCGAAACCCCGTAGCCCTTGGGTCGCGAGCTTTGACAGCTACATTACTTTTTTCAAAGAATATGAATATATACGTTTTAATACTGGGGTCCACCAGAGCTTGGTGCAAAATTGAATGATTTCTATTTGCAGTTGAGCATTGGGGTCTCACCTTATCTGCACCAAATGTCACGGCCGGTAATGATGGAGCAAATGTTTCACCTACCCTGGAAGAAGCTGTTAATACATTTAACGTTTCTGAGTAGCGTTAGACTGATTTCTCTAAACACAAATAAACTAAAACATTACTATACTCTGGTTGGTAGGCTCACCTAAATTATGGGATAACAGGTAGACCAACTTACTCAATTAACAACAGAAACCTATTTTATAACAGAAGGCATCCATTTAATATAATCTATTCCATGAGGTTACCAAATGGATATTGCTGTTATTTCCTAAGAAGTGATAGCCTTTGACCAAGTCAGATGTGCCTAAATAGTTCTTATTCAACAGACTTTAACAATTGGAGAGGGATTCATAAAAGTAATGTATGTCCTATAAAGACAACCTCTGCAAGACAAGGTGTGTCAACATATGGTTGCATACTATTGCTTTTGATTATAAACATTGATCCTCTCCCAAAAGCAATCAGATCTCATGCATAAATACAGTGCCCTTAGGTTTTGGGACAGTGAAGCATTTTGTTTTATTGTGGTTCTATACTCCAAAAATTGGGATTTTAAATCAAACAACTCGAAGTTTTTTTAAATGACAACACATTGTATAGTTCTGGGATTTCAAGGCATATTAAGCTTTGAAACAGGTTAATATGGTTATGGTGTTATAGTCTAGCTCTTTAAACGGGGGGGGGGGACCTACTCCCCACTGCTCAGGGACCCCCAGTAGTCAGCAAGAGGTATGGGGTCGTAGGTGCGAGTAAGAAAAAACAGACACAACTGTTACCATATAAACAAAGGCTTTTATTGCCACAATAATAAATAATAGTTTAGGGAGAAGGGAAGGCTGGAAAGGACCAAAGCAAGAAAATGAAAAAAACGTCCCTTCCCCTAACCTTTCTAATCTCCCAACACAAATACACTAACTAACTGGCACACGAATGAGGTGTCCTAACCAAACTTACAGGGTGTGGTCCACCCAGGCCTAGCTAGTGTGCTTAGACAAGGGAGGTTCCCTATGGGTGATGTATACACTGGGGTGGCTCTAACTACACCCAACTCCCTGTGAACAAAAGAAACAAAGGGTTAATGACAACCAACACAGGGCACACTCAAAACAGAACTGATTACTAACAACAATCACACTAAATAGGCCTATCACTCACACACTACCAAACACAGCTCTCACTTAAAACACAATACTATATAGAGCACATCTATCCTAATAAACCACAGCCATGCACCAAAAATGGCTCAAACACAGAGAGCAACCTTACACACAGTCAGAGAAAAAGATAGAGAGAGTGAACAGAGGATTGCAACCAGTGCAGAGCTTGCTCAGGAATGGCTGTGAGGCAAAGACTTTTGGAGGAAGGCCTGGTATCAAGAAGTGCAGCAAAGAAATCATTTTCCTCCAGGAAAAACATTGGAGACAGACTGCTATTCTGCAAAAGGTACAGAGAGTGGACTGCTGAGGACCTTTCCGATTGTTTGGGCCATCTGCAAAACACCTTTTCCAGAGAAGACAAGGTGAGTCTTACTACAGTCCTGTTTCATGGCAACTGTAAAGCATCCTGAGACCATTCATGTGTGGGAATGGGCTCGCTCACATTTTTGCCTAAGAACACAGCCATGAATAAACAATGGCACCAACACATCCTTTGAGAGCAACTACTCACAAACATCCATGAACAGTTTGATGATGTTTTAGCATGATGGAGCCCTTTGTCGTAAGGCAAAAGTGATACCTAAGTGGCTCTGGGAAGGTTTTTCAAAGACATTCATATCTGTGCGAATACATACACAATAAAAACAAAATCTGTTTATTGTGTTTAGAAAATGTTCTGTAACATTCTGGCACTTTTATAATAAGCCTAGGTTGAATAATGCTAATAAAATAAGTTAATATTCCTTTTTAATAAACACAATAATGTGTTAACTTAGGAATTGTTCAGAAATCAATATTTGCTGGAATAATAATAAATATATATTAATATTTGGCTTTCATGCGTCTTAATTCTGTATTTAGCAAAATTCAGCACACAGAGTTCTGATTAGGCACATATTCCATTTTGAGAATGTTTGCTATGTAAAGTGGACTCAGACCTCACAACCATATAGTTCAATGAGTTATATAACTGATTTGAGTATTGGGATTTATGTCACTGGTGAAGAAGTAACTTTTATGGCCAGGACATAGAAAGGCAAAAAAAAAAATTATTAATGATGTCTCTGACTTGGGTTGCCCCAGGATAAGATGTTTGCACATGAGGAAAGTAATGGCATTCTTTTAGAAAACAAGCTCCCTTCTTCCTAAGTTAACATATTAGTATTGTGTTGTTTAAAAATGAATATGAACTTATTTTCTCTGCATTATTCCAGGTCTGAGAACACGTAATATTTTTTGTATGTTTAACCAGTTGTCATTTTCTGCATATTAATGCTTTGAATTACAATATTTATTTGGAATTTGGGAGAAAGTTAGTTCATGGAATAAAACAATAAAACAAAAATTTAAATTTTACCCAAACACACTTACCGTATCATTAGTAAAACCAGAGACACTGATGATTTTGCAGTGGTCTCTTAATTTCTTCTTAAAATGTGTAGACATTTTTAAATGCCATAATTAACTTGAGGCCTTTGTATGTGAATGGTCGCTTTTTAAATGTAAGGTGTTTTTCTTACTTTTGCTGGAACAGATGACAATACCTGAATTCGGCCTCAGATAAAATTTTGCATCTCAAACAGTTTGCTAGGTGTAATTAATACACCTCTGCGTTCCAAATGAAAAGCATATTAGAAATGTTAACATAATATCAGCAAAAGGTATGTTGGACAGACTGAAAGACGCAGATCACTGTTCTTTTTTAACAGGGCGCCCCCTAGCCCGTCAAGTTGTGTGCCCCTCCAACGCCGCTTTTGCCCGTCACGTCAGCACGCAAACTGGTGCACGGTTTGCGTCTCAGGTTAATCGAACTCCCTCAAAGGACTAGGCTGGCAGGCAGCATACTGAGACAGACCTTTACTCTGTACTGTTCAGAGAAAAGTGGTGGACGTTGAAATATTCAGTTGGATGGACAAACTGAAAAGGCAGAAGTTATATCTCGAGTAGCTTGCACCATCGAAGCAAAGTCTCATTACTGAGTGATCATCAGATTAAGAGGTAGCTAACGTTGTTTGCTAGCTAGCTAGTAAATTACGTTGCCACTTCGCAAAGGAATAGAAAAATGTCGTCGCCAAGTCCAGGCAAGAGGCGAATGGATACCGACGTGGTGAAACTGTATCCTTTTCTGAATATAAACAACACACAATCTTGTCGTATTTTTAGTTATCTGGCTAGTTAATCAATTGGAGTGACAACTAATTTGAAGTTATATTATATTGACATTAGATAGATTAAATAGCTGTTGTGTAAGTGAACAATAACAGCTGTTGGTGTGGAAATGTTTTTTTATTCAGGCATCACACAGTGTTCATGTCAGTTTTATAACGTTAATAATAGATATGATTAGCTTTTGCCAGATGATTACAATCAATGTATTGGCCCGATCTGTGATTAAACAAATGTTTTGTTTGCTCAGATCAGAAAACTACAGGTAGCTATTATTATGGCTGGATTTGGACAGTTTATCATGATTGCTAACAGGTAGCACTTCTGTTATTAGCTTACTTTAATATTAATGATGCTCTCAACAATTCAGCTCTCGTTCATTTTCCACAATGGCAGTACCCGTGTTATTTATGCAACACCTCAGTTCCTTTAACCGACCGTGGACAGAAAAGCTACCTAAACAATGACGATGGCCTTGTTGGACACCATTTTCTGCCAGCCTTCATTTTTAGTTCTGCCGCTTTTCTTTGCAATCTGACCGAATGTTAGATTATTAGCTGTCTGTTTTTTCAATTTGGTCCGGATATTTAGGTAATACATCTACTGTATCTGTTAAGTTAGACATTTATGTCGATATCCTGTTGTTGTAACGTCAGCTGCTCAAATCTTGCGTCGGATCATCATGTCTTGTTTACAAGTCAGTGTTCCCAGTGAAGTTGACTAGTTTGTTATTGTTTTTAACCAGTTTGAATTGATACAGATGACATAGGCCTACGTACTACAGTACTGTACCTCTTCCCAACCATTAGTCGTTCACAAATAATATAAAACATGTTACCTACTTTAGTTGTATTAAAAATATTCCCCTACTAAAGGAACGGATTGGCATACATATTGTATAATCAATCAGTAAAATTATTAGTTACTTATTACCATAAAGTTGTACAATGTAATGGTCATTTTTAATCCCAAATTTTATCTAAGTCATCATTTAGACTAGATCTTAAATTGTATTTTTACGAAGGTATCAAAGTTTATATTGCCATTATATTGAATCTCACGTGTAGTTAATGGAAGTTTTTCTGCAGGGTTATACGGCGCGAGTTCAATTGTTTTGTTTTTGTTCTCCTGAAGCGAGACCTATCTATAGCACTGATTGGTCGGCCTGTTACCATCCGGAAGGTGGTAGGGGCGGGACTTGATGAACAGCTGATCGAGTGACAACAAACCCTGCTTTGCACAGGGAACGGATGGGGGGCTGGGAATGTAGAGTATTAAGTAGTCAGTAGGGCATTCGATTATCTGGCCTGGTTTACATGGGTGTGAGGAGTTAGCGGCAGAGGAAAAGTGTTTGCGTTTGTATTCAAACTTCTTCTTGTCATGAGCCAGGTGCACTTTTTAAAGCCCACATTAGTCTATTTGGTTCGTAAGTGTTTGAAAAAAAGCCTATATAATACTTACACACTATATTATTGATGTCTGCCTTCTCAATTAAAACCTGTGTGAAAATGTGTACATGTTTTATATGAAAAAAGTATGTTTTTGGGCAAAACAAAATTCAGCCTTGTGGACAACATGACTGAAAGGTTCAGATTACTGTACTTTTCCTCACTCACTGCTTTTGCACTTTCAGGTTATGGGCTATAAAGCCGTTCACCATGGCTCAGCTTAATAGAGTTTTATCTGTAGCTTGGCATATTATAAGCTGCAGCCTGCCTGCCAGATGAAACCAACCCATGATTGAAGATGATTCAGTATGCATGTGCATTACTTATCCTTATTAATTTAAAGCACGTCCTCTAATTTCAAAATGTTTTTTCTTTAGGTTGTAAAATGCATGCTCTTGATATTTTTCACACAGTTTAGAAAGAGACATTTGGTGTTTAGAGAGTAGTGTTATACATTTAAAGATATACCCAGTACATAGTGTGTGTAGAACTGAGTTCAAATGTGTATTTGAGAATCTGATATGTACAATATATTGTGGCGAATTTGAACCCATCCCAAAACAAAATATAGATGTATTTTCAGATTTGAATGGTTATTTGCAAAACAAATCAGTCTACCAAATTGCATTTAAAATAATTTTCAATAGATGGTGGTAAATGTATAGGAATTTGTTTGAGTATTTTCAAATACATTTCCAAAATAGTTCAATTTTACAATATACATAGTAGTATACACAAGGAAAACAAAATACATACCAATATTGAAATACTTTGAAATATATTAAATATTTCAGATATTTGAAATAGTATTTGAATGCAGTTATGACTGTGTGTGGGTGTGTGTTTTGTGTTGTATACTCAATCTATCGGTCAGGATATACTCTATTAACTACACCTAAACAAAGACAGGTCTGCTGCGACCTCATCATATTTCTTCATTTTACCACTAGTATATTGCTTTTTAATTAGATTTCACTGTTATTTAACCAGGCAAGAGCTGTCACCTTGGCGGTGACAGTCAGATTAGTGATGGGCAAAACGAGGCTTTCCGAAACACTGAGACGATTAAAACATTTGAGTTGAGGGTGAGACCGCCTACGGAGAGCCTGTTCACTCCCTATTAAGCCCCATTGTACCAACCAGTTCAGTAGCTAAAAGTTTTCCCAAGAGTGGAAGTTCTCCCCAAGGGGGTAGGCTTGTACCCGGAAGTTGATGCACTCCTGGGTGGATTCTGATGCTAACTGGGTACCACCTTACATTAGCATTCCATTAATTCCATTCATTTTAGGGGTCACTTTGACAGCAAATAAATTTACATCCAAATTTGTCCGTTGTTTATTTCTAAAGGAACAGGACAATGTATATAAAGCGTAGCAGCCGTTTTCGTAAATATAGGCTAACTACTGTGTCATAACTAGAGCCCGACCGATAAAGGATTTTTAAGCCAGATACCGATACAAATATTTGGTGATTTTAAAATCCGATATTCCGATATATTGGCCCATATATATATATATATAAATCCAGGAACGAGTAAAAAAACATAAACAGATTAACCTAACATTAGTTCTTTGTAGTTATTTTTGAGTCCTCACTAAAATAATATGATAACAGAGAACAGAGGAACATTAAAATATATAAAAGTTCTTATAAATAAAATGTATAAAAATACAAACTTAAGTTATGAAACTTAAAATCATTTGAACAAAAACACAACAACAAAAAAATCAAAGTTGCCAGTATTAATAGACTTAATAGCTTCATAAATATAACTTTGAACAAGACTGGAAAAAATATTCTGTTAAGTTCAATAAGTTCTAATAAAAACAGCAAAATATAAACTATATACAACATATGAGGTAGTGTACTGAATCAGCTAGTCCTCAATAGCCGCAGTTCAGCAGAGACAGTTTAAAAAAAAAAAAATATATATATATAGTCAGACCGCCGATATATTGGTCTAGATCTAGTCATAACCACACAACTTACTATAGCACAGTAGAGAAATTCCCGTATAGTCCAGGAGAAGCTCGCAGGCAATCGGGGGATGTGGAGGCAAACAGTCAAAATGATTCATGAATAATTAATCAGAATACTTACCAAAGGTTGCTCCTGCCCCTAAGCTTATGGACAACTCCTACTCAAGCTCTCTGTTTTTGCAAGAGGCAAGATTCGGAATGATTTAGATTTCTCTTGGCATGGCTAAAATAAGAATTCCAACTTTAAGAGATGTTGCTCATGTCACGTCTACGTCATCACGCTCAGCTTGAGGCTGCGCAGTACGCTCGACTAGCTCCGAAAAAGTGATTCTAATTGACTTCACTTTCATATCTCCATAGAAATTAATAGAAAGGTGTCGTCCATCTTGTATACTGTCATTGGGTCTCCCCTTATTAGACATTCTCTGGTCGAGGCTTTTGAACTGCTCGAAACCTTTACTCGACATTAACATCTGCTGGCAATTTTAATTAGGGCACACAACAATCTTTAGGTTAGTTCCACCATGGGTATAGCATAGACTGTATATAGTACTGGACGTAACGTGTGACACCATCCATTGGTTCGTGAAGATCTGATTTGAGTTGTCGAGTTTGCCGTTACGGGCGCAGCCATCATGGTTGCGGATGTGATGATTTTAGACAAGAGGCGGTATCTGACTGTGACGTTAGCTGAGAGTTGGCAAGCTACTTACGCTCTACATTACGTTACACACTTTCACTGGCACAGTCAATGTCAATCACATCATAGCTACTACCTAAAACACCCCCTGCTTTATCGCCTATTTTAAAATCAACAAGACCATATTTCCAAAAATGAACATCATTCTGTATTGCAGAAGACTTCAAACTAGCGATTGAGACCATAAACTCATTCTGAAAATGTTTACTGAGGTAATAAATCAACTGAGAAGTCTGACTTTCTCATAGACTTCTACAGAAACCAACCTCTTTTGCAACCACACGTGTCGCCCCCAGTTGGAATTCAGATAAATTTCAGGTTTAAGACACCGCACTTGCCAAACCGGATGCTAGCCCTGTGGGTTATACAGACACTTCTGTGGCCGGACTGAATGATTCCCGTCCTTCATCACAAACTGCATAGTTTCAAAACGGGTTGATAATTGTAATTTGTCAACACTGTATGTTATTGAATGAATTACTGTTTGAGCAAAATGTATGTCTCACAATTGCTTTTGTAAATAGCTACGTTTGAGTTAGTGGATTTTGTAGTGACTGCTTTTGTGTTGTTGGTACACATAATGGTGCAATTGTTGGATATAATGCAATACATTGATATTTAATGGATTTGTGTTTTGAAGTTATGAAGTAATGCTTGGGCAATAACTTGTGAGGGGGAAGGTATTGTCTTTACAGGTTTTTATTTAGAAACCAAATTCTGTCACAGGGCACAGAGGTTGCAGGGATGGCTAATGTATGGACCATTGCAAGTTTATATAGGTGAGGGAAGACCCCAGCATTATTGTCCGAGTACACCTATGGGTCCTCCACTCTTGCCAGGTATACATCTGCTAGGTACCGTTGAACCTAAACCATAGTATTGGCACTAGCACTCTGTATTCTCCTGAGGCCTATTCTACGAATCAAGATTTGGGGTTAGCGAGCTAACTTCAGGTTTAACCCTGGGTTTCAGTATCAAGACTTATGCTGCAAACCTAACCTGCACTGGAGCAGGTTATAGTCGAGATAACAGATTAAAAGCACCGCCTACTTACCAATCAATTCTCGATTGAAAAATGCGTCACCATTCTAGGATTAGCCATTGGCTTTCTCTGATGAGTATCTTTATGAAAGATATTGTTTTTCAGTGGAGGGATAGAAGTAGCTACAAAGTATCTTTGTAAAGTTATTCAGCTGTATGTTGCCAGTGCTCACATTGAAGTCATGTGCCTACAATTTCACCGACTGTATGCATAGCGTTGTGTTAGTTTGCTACAGAAAGTTTCATGTTGGTTCTGTATCAAACACAGCATACATCAATGTATCCCCTTTCACTGTAGAAATGGTACATACTATTTACTCCCACAGTACTTATATATTTGTTGAACAACCCATTATTTTAAAATTGATTATTTGACACATACCCTGCACATCCCTCAACCGTTTAACACTGCCAGGGTTGCAACCAAAATAATATGGCATTCATCTAAGCAACACATTAGTTTAAGTTCGATTCCCGACTGAGCCAAATGTCGTTGTGTCCTTGGGCAAGGCACTTTACCCTAATTGCTCCCAGGTCGTTGCTGTAAATAAGAAATTGTTCTTAGTCAACTTACCTGGTTAAAGGTTAAAAAAAGGTTAAAAAAAAAAAACGGTTACATTTGAAGAACATTCACTAGAGTCTTTTTTATCCAAAAATAGACTAATTTTAGCAACACATGAACATGAACACACTACCTATCTATGCAATGAATTAACAATTATTACTGTAATGAATTACGAAAGCAATTATTTTGATTTTGAAACGGAAAATCAGAGTTTGTGTTGCCGGCAAAATATACTGTAGTGTTGCTGGGCAAACGGTTCTTACCTATAGCTAGCGCCGCCACTGTGTATTTTTAAATATATTATAGCTTTATTCGCATTATGTTTAGTTACGGTTATTCACTTTATGTAATGCCATTTGGTGGTTCCCCAGAAATTAGAGCAACTAGAGGAGTCAAAGTATTTTCGACGCCATTGACGGGTGACAAAACAAAACGTCCGGTGTCTTCGAATTACATTACACATTTCTCTGGGTTTGAAGTTTAGTTTTAGTTTTTGGAAACATTTGGGATAATGTAAGTACACAACAAAAAAAATATATAACAGGTATAGTGATTATTTTTTTAATGCAGAAAAGTTACATATTATAAAGAATTCATACCCACCATTGTGACATCTATTGATCTAGATCGCTGTTGTTAGGTTTAGTGAAGCCAGCTAATGAAAATAAATCCCGGGCATGTTGAACTTGCTTCGTTGTATAGGCCTCTGGTGTCACACACTGTTGTCAAGGAGTAACCACAGGATGTCATCATCACCAACGCTCCCCTGGTCTCCCTGGCAATAAAAAATATATAGATTTAAATTGTATAAAGGCACGCGACCCGACGCCGGGATAAGTGATTGACGATGTGTGTGTAAAGAACTTATACAGAATGTCAAAGATGTAAATATATATCCAATAATAATAAACCTCTGATGTCGTTGGTCCATCTTGTGTCTGATGGCTGGTGCCAGGTCGGGGTGCTGGCGGTGAGGAAGCAGTTATTGGAAGCTTGATGAGCTTGGCACTCTGCTGTAACATCTCACAGCGTCCTTGGCTTTGTCTTGGTTGCCAAATGCCACTGTTTTGAACCTAGGATCCAGAATGGTTGCAGCCTGCATGCAGTGTATGTTCTCCGGACACTGCCTGGCCTTCAAGAACCTTAGTAGCTTTTCACCCAATCCAGCTGCTGTGGGGTTGGTTGTACTAGTCAACTTCAATGCTATTTTATGTTGGCTCATCCTCACCATTGGAATAACCTGGAATGTAAGACAAATATTCATTATTGTTTTCACAGCTGTATGGCAAATGCTGTTAGACTGATAGATCCCACACTAAACTAACCTTGGAGGCTGACATATTGCTCTCAGCGGACAATTCCACAGTAGCATGGTTAAAGGCGGCAAGGATGGAGAGAGACTGGCAGATGGCTTCATTTTCACCTCTGGACATAGCTGTAATGTCAGTCCGTATTGTAGATAGAGCTGCTCTTACTGCCTCCCTCTGGTCGTACAGACGCTGGAACATTGAGAACGTGCTGTTCCATCTTGTCTCCACTTGGACCAGCTTCAGCTGTGGCCTGCCCATCGATCTTTGGACATCTGTCAACCTGTCCTTGGCTGTACAAGTAGATTTGAATAATGACACAATCTTCCTTGCTTTTGAGCGGATCGCTGCCATATGAGGAGCCTCTTCAAGGGCCTTTTTTACCACTAAGTTCAGTGTATGAGAAAAACAGGATGTCTTAATTTCATGAGTGAGGCACAGAGAAAAATATTTGAAGCATTGTCTGTAAGAAGACACCGCACTGCCTTGTAGACCCCACACTGCTTTGAGCAGATCTTTTGCATCCTGTGTGTGTTCCAGTGAACTTAGCAACACCCAGCAGTCTTGAACATAAGTGCTCTTCTTTGGTGAAGTGGCATGTAACACCCAGGTATGTATCCGTGTTGTTTGAGGTCCACATGTCAGGCTGACACAAACTGCTGCATCCTTATCTCAGCCTTCACCTTCTCCTTAATTGTGTGATATTTCTCACACACCATGGTTTTTAATGCACTTCTTGTTGGAAGAGTGTAGGCTGGATCTAGCTTCTCAACAAAGCCCTGATCCTCCACCACAGAAGACAGCTGTACATCCATCACAACCATCTCCACTAGTGCATCGTCAAGTGCTTGTTTCCTGCCTGTAAAGCCAATAAAGTATTGCAATATATAAAACAATGTAAGATATGGTCAACTGTATTGTAATATAAATACATATAACTTCCTTACCAGTTGAGTGGTATTGTTTGGACAGTCATACCTGGTGGTAGCACTGAGGCAGTAACAGTCATACCTGGTGGTAGCACTGAGGCAGTAACAGTCATACCTGGTGGTAGCACTGAGGCAGTAACAGTAATACCTTGTGGTAGCACTGAGGCAGTAACAGTAATACCTTGTGGTAGCACAGAGGCAGTAACAGTCATAACTGGTGTTAGCACTGAGGCAGTAACAGTCATACCTAGTGGTAGCACTGAGGCAGTAACAGTCATACCTGGTGGTAGCACTGAGGCAGTAACAGTCATAACTGGTGGTAGCACTGAGGCAGTAACAGTCATACCTGGTGGTAGCACTGAGGCAGTAACAGTAATACCTGGTGGTAGCACTGAGGCAGTAACAGGCATACCTGGTGGTAGCACTGAGGCAGTAACAGGCATACCTGGTGGTAGCACTGAGGCAGTAACAGTAATACCTTGTGGTAGCACTGAGGCAGTAACAGTA
>JACXGM010003255.1:9947-42749 GCA_016801145.1 Umbra pygmaea | reverse complement strand
ATGTAGGGTTGAGCAGGCATGTAGGATTGAGCAGGCATGTAGGGTTGAGCAGGCATGTAAGGTTGAGCAGGCATGTAGGATTGAGCAGGCATGTAGGGTTGAGCGGGCATGTAGGGTTGAGCAGGCATGTAAGGTTGAGCAGGCATGTAGGATTGAGCAGGCATGTAGGATTGAGCAGGCTTGTAGGGTTGAGCGGGCATGTAGGGTTAAGCAGGCATGCCAGTGTTACAACCATTTAAATGCCATCATAAGTACCGGGACATTTGACTGGTTTCTAATAGGTCAGGAGTTTCCTATTGCATTAATTGTTCATAAATTATAGAGCTGTGCATGTGTAGTGTCAATTCAATCATTTGAATTTGGACTGTGACAGTGTCAGTGATCATAATCCAACAAACATGAAGACTAAAAAACCGTCTATGATAGAAAAGTTAAAAAGAAAATACATTTGATTAAAACCTATACAGTAAAATCACCAGTGTTAAATCAACTCTGAGTGTGTTACCTTAACACTCTCAACTCTGTGTTTATATAGCACCAATGGGAAGAATATACAGACTGAGATTGTTACTTTAACACTGGTGATTTTGCTCTGTAAAGTTGAGCTTTTTCATTTTGATATTTCAAATAACTGAAGGGTACAGGAATATTTCAGTAGTGAAATTAAGTTAACTGGATGAACAGATAATGTGTGATATGCATCAAAATGAAATTGCTGATCCAAACACTGAATTAATTATAAATAAAAATCATATAAATTGTCAGGGGTGCCTAAACTTTGGCACATGACTGTATATTTATGAATTTTGAGGATGACTGACAATCTCTGAAAACATTGTTTTGAAAATGTGTTATGATTCTTATAGTCATGTTTCATCATGTTTCATCAGTGTTTCATGTTTCATCATGTCTGAAGTGCAACTGTATTTGATGCTGAGAGTACATTGCCCAGGGGTAAATGTGTCCTACACGTTTAGTCGACTAGCTGAAATACGTCGGATGTGAGACTTCAGAGAACTACCTTTCTCTCTTTACAACTAGCATATTCATCACCTTGGGGGCTGTTAGTGTATACAGTGATGCTACAGCAGTGCCCCGTCTCTTTCTCCAACCTCTCTTCGATCTCTTTTTCTACTCTCTCTTACTCTTACCTTTTTCTCTCTCCTCACTTTTACTGTGGCAATATGTCGGACATAGCAGGGCAGCAGTTGGACTCTTTTACTCTAATCAAACATAGCTCCACTGCCCTCTAATAAAAAAAAACTCTTTGGCCCGGTCGTCTTGTCTGTCTGTGTTTCTTTGTGTTCCCCTCAGTGTCTGGCAAAAAGCACAGCATGGATCTCCTTACCTTTTCATGATTGTTGTGATTCACCCTTCTTCCTTTATGATGTCAGATATAGTTATTTCAAGCGTGGCTCCTTCTTACTCCCACAATATCAAGCAGGTGGTTGAGCTACATTATTGCATGTTATCTCATGTCTCAAAGCAGAAAACATCATTTAACAGCAGCAAAAATAACATTTGCACCTGTGCACACAAGTACACACAAGCGGACTCACAAGTCTCCTTTCAAAAAAGTTTGCTTTTTTATGACTTCCTCTCTCGTTCAGTTGCCCTCCCCTCTCCTCCTGCCCTGGTTTCTACCCTGAAAGAGCCAGGGTCATTATCCCCCTTAACACTCAAACTCAGCTTTGTTTTGAGAGCGCTGCTTTCCTCTGGTCTGTTCACTCGTTAATATTCATAGAAAGAGTACTGGCTTTCACAAGACGGCTGTTCTCCGAGTTTGGTCTTCATCTAGCCAGCGCAGTAACGGCCAAGTGTGGCCCTATGAGTGTAAACATGTTGCATGGAGGAACATCCCCTGACAAACATCTTCCAGGATGTGCCACCATGGGCCCCCATAGATCCCCCAGGCCCCCAGTCATTCAAAGAAACCCGCCTGGCACTAGAGCTAAATAGTTAACAGGAATATAAGAGCGTGTAGACATCAGTGCCAGTTCACACACATTCATTCCCCAACAAGCCACAGTCTGCTTTATGAAGTGGAAAATTAGTGGGTTTGATTAAATTAACAGGGAGTGAATTATAAAACATAAATAAAAAACATTGCTATGCTGACTAAAGTATAATAAGCTATTTTTAAGCTATTTATAATTGTATAGAAACATTTAAAAACAATACATAATAAATAATACTGTGTCAAATAAATTTTGAACTAAGCATAACTACACTATAAAAACAACATAATAAAAAACAATGAAAGACTAACTTTCTCAATTTGTTTAAATACTTTATGTATTTATTTTCATTTTATTGAACTATTAGACAAAAAGCTGAGAATCCTATTTCACATACAAGCTAAAATGATCTTTATCTTGCAGCCTCACACTTTCTCTGACCTCGCCACCATAATAAGAATAAAAAGTATCAAATATAGGCCTTCCGGGCCTGTACTGATTCACCAGATGTATCACCAAAACTGGTCTCATATGACAAGGCCACCAAGCCTAACCATAAAATTATTGAATACATTTTAAATACAGAGTTGCATGCTATCATACAGTAAAATATGACTGCTAATTAGTAAGAAAATTCAGTTTGATATATAAAGCAACACAGAATCAAATTCCAGTCATTGTGAAAGAAAACAAATCTCTAAATATACTACTCCACTCCATACAGTAGAAATGCATGTAAATCACTGGTGATGTTAAAAGCACAATGCTATAATCGCAGGTGTGACGCTTTCTCCATCTCCAGCCACCATCCACCCCTCAGCCGCATTTGCATCTTAATTGCCCGGCCAATCAATGGGGCTGCACTTTGGCTTCATCTGTGACATCCATGAATGCTCATTTAAGGTGTGAGAACAGCAGCAATAAGAATGGGTGTTAAAAGAAAAGTACCATTCTTGTATAATGGGTAAAAAGAGAAGCAAAAAGGACACAATAATTAATTATCTTAAGTTTGGATTACACATGGACCTGAAGGGCACATTGAGTTACAGCCTCACCACCAAAATGACAGAGCAAATTGCTGGCTTTGTCCAATGTATGACAAAAATCAGATTGGGCATGATCTGGCTGATTTAAATGGCAAGTGATTAAACAACAAACTCACATTAAGACTGCATTGATTAGTTCACTGTTTCATTTGTGATCAATAAAAGAGTAGGTAGGACTGCACCCAATACAGACATGGCCAGGAAAGAAGCTGGACTGCAAATGTATTGAACACTTTTTACTGATGTATAACAGAACAAAAATGTAGATAACCAGAGTCGCAGCAGAAGACCGTTATATATGGCTGATGGCCTGAAATAAATATGTTTATAGTTTATCCAATAGCTTCAGCTATTTAGTGGAAGAGATGTTGAGGCAAGAAGTCAAGACAATGTATTGATACACATGGAATCTACTGACGGCAGATTTGGAAAGAGCTTTAACCTCCAACAGCTGACATTCACCCCAGTGATAATTAAGGTTACAGTGCAAGCTGAGCCACTAATAAGTTCCACTTTTACTATAAATAAAGTGAATATTACTACCCCATGTGCCATCATCACTATCCCCCTACAGGTTGATTGATATGGACGGTAGTGCATTTCATTTTCAGGCGCACAGTAAGACACACTTCTCTTGTGACAGAGATGAACAGGGTACTGCATGATAAATTAAAGCACTGATTTATCACGACAGGCTGATAAAAATTAACAATTAGCAAATTTACTTTTAATTAGCTGTTTCCATACATTACAAAGAGCTTGTACAATAAAGTACATGAACACGTCTCATCTTTAACCTGTAGGTAGTTAGACTCCGATTTAATTAGGGTTAATTACATCGCCCATCATGGACGTCAAATACAAAAGGAAAACCTACACGTATTTAATTAATAACCATGCACACTGAAGAGGCTGTATTACTGGAAGATTGCTTTGATTGGTTGATCTATTCAAAAGACCACAACAGGAGGAGATAATACAGGAAATTATGAAACAATAGCACAGGTCCCAATAGCACAGAATAATGGCTTATTCTGATCTAGTTCTGAACCCAGTCATGTTTGGGTATAATAGGAAGCAAACTAGAAGCTTGTTAGCGGGTACTCAGCATGTACATGCTTTCCCACACAATCTCCTCAGGAAGAATAACGCAATATAGCAGTAGCCAATATTAACACACAGAGAGGGCTCACGTTCATAGTCCTTTACACACCTCAGCACTGTATCAATCAGATCCTGTCTATCATACACACATCTACACACACACACATGCTCAACCAGATGAATACACACACATACACTAGCCTAAAATGTCTCATAATTCATTGTCACCATATTCAATTGCCATAAGGAAAATTGAATTTGTCCATCCACCACAAATACAGTAATAGTTTCAATAGTTTGAAGTGTATTGGTTTACCGTACTTATATTCACAGTGCACTCAAGGACAAGGTACTGTAGAAATGAATAGAATTGCAATGAAGTCAGACAATTTAAGCATCTGATGCCGAACATAAGGCAGGCACAGGGACAGTGAGTGGATATTACCAACCTTACAGACAGCATGATTGGATTGGCAGAGCAGAGTGCATGGTATCTAACACCATGTTAAGTCAATAATAAACCAGTATTTGGGCTCATACAGAGATTTGAAAACCTCTCATGGTGACATGTTAATAATAGGTTCTCTAGTGCTCAGAGAGATCTTGCTGTTTTTGTACAATAGTGTTGAGATGTTGAGAGGAATTGCCTATACTTGATTGTCAAACACAAACACGATTAAAGAAACATCGAATACATGTACACTGGAAACTGTAAATCTAACATATTTTTAGAGGATAATTTTTGATTTGTCAATTTGGCTGAATGAAGAAAGATTTGATTTTACATATGGAAACATGGAAAGCAAGGTTGTCTGGTAAATTGTTTTTGGTGTGTGTGTATCGTTTATTTTGCGTGCACGCATGTTAAAGAGAAACAATGCCATCAGCTGATAGTAAATATCAAGCATGTAAATGATAATCTGAATATGTGGGGCTCTGAAGAATATACATCAAACTGCTCTGCAAATAATAAACTTTCAAGGTGAAGTCACAAAATTTAAGTGTGGCATGTGAATATTGCATAAAAGTCAAGAGGAGTTAGTTATACTCACCCTGCAACTACGGTCCTTGGAGACAGATCCCAGATCTACAAATCATTGCACAGTAGATAATGCTATCAAAAGTGAATGTGCTTTTATATATGTATTAAGGATGAAAAGAAAAGCCAGGGAATAGAAGAGGAAACAGAAGGAAATAAAGAGAAGTTTAAAATATACTCAGGGGAGAGAGAAATACAGACACATTGAAAAAATGTGACTAGAGAATGTGGAGATCTGCCATTGTGAAAATAGGGGGCTAATGTGAAGAAAAGGAAGGGTAGCTAAGGATGCAAGGCAATTTCTCTTTGTTATCAAGTGAAATGACTCTGCAAATATGACAATAAATCAAGTCAGAAATCAATCTGAAAGCAAGCAACTGCGAGCCACTGATAATGCATCAATCAATATTTAATGTTTGGGCTTTAATTAATCCACAGACGCCAAGCATTCTTTAAGTGACAAAGGGGTAGCGGGGAAAAACGAGCAGAGTGCTTTAGCATGAAATAGCTCTTATATCAAACAGAAGACATTGAACTTAAAGGCCTCATCAGTCGATTCTCTGCTTCCGTCTTTGTGGTTTATTACCTTTGTCAATGTAATTTACAGAAACAAGACAAGATATAAGACACAGCAGGATGTATTAATTTAATGAATTGAGAAAAGACACATATTGTGCTAATAATATAAAATAATTTTGTATAAAAATAATTGACATTAATTAAACTGGCAGTGCAATTACATACAAGTGCCAACACTATCCCTTCATTTGAAACTTTTTTAAATGATCAGGAAATGAATCTGTTCTAACGTGTAGAAGAGCACAATTAAAACAGTTTCCATGTTCAGGGTGTGAGAACACCAAGACCTTCCCCAGTGGATCATCTGCCCCCGCTTCCACACTTCTGCACCAATGACACCTCCATGTTTGATCCATGATGGGTGAGTGGCCTCTCTCACAGTTGCACAGAGATCCAAGCCTGAACACTGCAATGGCAGAGCCATAATGGAGGGGCTGCTTACCTTGAGCTCTCTGATCACACAGACAACGTCCCACAGGTACTAATTACAGCATCCACACCGCAGAGAAACTGTAGCACAAAGATATAGCATATAGGGGATGGCTGACATTTAGATACCTGCAGTCAGATTCTCATGGATAATTGGGAAAGTCACTTGTTGAGGGGCATTTGGTTTCCAGAAAGAAAATATGGATAAAATCAACTCTGGATGATTATAGCAAAAACGTAGACCAGCTACCAAAACATGACCTCAGTAGAATCACAGATCAAATTGCATGCAGAAAATCACACCTATAAAATAAAGAATAACTTAAAGAACTTCTTCATGTGCACTAGTCGGGTATCTGTAAGGTGTGTTCCTAACATCTTGATAGCAACATCGACACTTTTCTGTTACTATTGTGTTACTGTTGTGTTACTCTGCTACATGTTATTTCAATGTCAAAAAGAAAATATTCCAAGACTTTGCATTCATTACACGGTTGAAGTACAAGAAAATTCTCAACACGACTAACCCACAACTTAATTTTCACATTTCAATTCAATTGTTTTTGAGTACAGGTGAAATACAATTGTCTTGAGAGATGACACTCAAACAAATACCTGAAGTCCACTTTTAAGTGAGACATGACGGGCACAGGTGCTACCGAGGACCAAATACAGTTGCGTTCTTTTCATTCGAGCTGTATACACCTAAAGCTAAAATGATAACTTTACATGTGAATAAGGGAACCAACTAAAATCAAGTTCTCATTTACAGTAGTGACATGTATTAAAACATAATATGAACAAAATACAGATTTAAGAAACAAATTATGAATAACGTTACCGTATATCTCAGAAGTTCTCCTAAATTACGTTTGGAGGAAACTATTTTGAAAACATGAATTACGTTATATGCCAACATTTTTGAAGTATTTTTATGTTTCTGCTGCACATTTTGCTATTAGGCTATATTCGTCCTTCTATTACATTTCACCTGCACTGTTTCATTTTGCCGGTTCATGCGAGAACATTCCACACATTCCATTGCTTTCAAAATCATATTCTAACACTAACATTCATGGTTAAGGTAGCCTTGTGGTTACTAGGGTTAAGGATAGGATTAGGAAGGTTACGGTTAACGTTACAAAATAAATATATAATGTGCAACACATCTGCAACAAGCTGGAATAGATAACAAAACACACACTAATTTTCCATCTGGATTTGAACTTTTTAGATTTTTTCAATTTATAAATCCACCATCCCCGAACCCCTACCAAAAACAATGCTATTTATATGCTACGTCATGATCTTCACATGTTCAAAATATATGTAATTTGGTTTTTAAATTTAGTTCCCTACAAACGCAATTGACCCTCTCATACCTTAATATTTCACATATTTAATTTTGCTAAATAGTTCCCTCAGAACATAATTCAATGCGATTTTCGGCTCGAATAACAACTACAATGTACAGTAATGTGGAAAATGAAAAATATTTTGTACTATATTGTAGGCACACTGGCCTTCAACTTAACATAATCCAGCAGAACATTCCAAGAGTGTGTGAGGGGTTCATATTAGACAATGTTTAACCTATTTCCGAAACTGCCACGGGGTCCATGTGATGTAGTGGGCTGCTAGGACAGTTTATGTCATGATAGACAGTGGTACGAGTCTGACTGTGGGTTCTCTTACTTTCCTCCAGCACGAAGCAGCACAAATTGGCATAGCACTACCTGGGATTTAGGTTAGATACATCTGATTATCTATCATAATGTTTTAAATTTAATAGCTAGATAATCACTAGAATGCTAAGATCCTAAGCTTTGTAAAGATATGGGACATGTACTGTATATAATACCTAATAATTGAACTTGTAAACCGTGTTTATAATCAACAGTGTATTTTCCTTGAGGTGACTTAATGAATGGCTTTTAAATGATCACTCATAACTTTTTAAATTTTATAGCTTTAGTAAAATTGAGATAATCACTAGAATCCTAAGAACATATGAGTCATGTATATATAACTTAAAAATTGTAGTTCTGAGCAGTGATTGTAATCCACCTCCTATTTTATTTACGGCGCATGTGTACAAGGCACGTATCACATTATAAGGTTTAATGTTCATTTTTGTTATAGCAATTGT
Source organism: Umbra pygmaea (assembly GCA_016801145.1). Lineage (NCBI taxonomy): Eukaryota > Metazoa > Chordata > Actinopteri > Esociformes > Umbridae > Umbra > Umbra pygmaea. The sequence continues at coordinate 34,445 of JACXGM010003255.1, read as the reverse complement.
AAAACCGAGACATTTGCTAGAATTCTGAGATTTTAAGCTTTGTAAAGAAATGGGACTTGTATAGATTACCTAAAAATTGGACCTGTGAACAGTGATTCTAGTTCAGTTTATTATTGTTTGGGGGAATATTATCCCGCGGGCGGGGTACTGATCCTTTACTGGTTTTAAAGTGCCCAGTGAAAGAAACCACAATAAATAACATTGAAACATTGACACACAAAATTGAATTGACAGTTCTTGAGACATTTCCTGCTGATGGTGCGTCAGAGTGTAATAACCTCCATGGCTGATGCAATGACATACAGTGCAGGAAATGTCCTCACTATAGAACTTTATCATGAACCATAAAATACATTCACAAATTCACACATATACATGCAATCACACACATTATACAGAACATACAGGACACATGAGGTAACACAAAGCAGTGTTCATACACTTGACATAAGGCTACATATGGGGCAATATAAGAGACCATGAACCATAATTACAGGCTGTCACACACACTAAAAAAGAAACATCTAGATGCACCACATTCAGCCATCCCTTTTGGATCATCTGCTCCTCTAATGCACAATGGCTGGCTGTACTGAAGGAGCTAGATGGATGCCAGTACCACATATCCAATTTGTTATGCTCATTATTACTAAGGGAGCTAAAACAAGCAGGACTGAAAGTGAGTTGTTGGGGAGACAGCGGAGCCATTTGGTGATTTATTAGGATGTGCTTCTGCAAAAGGCAGAGAGAAATTGAAGACTAAGTTTAAGCATCAACACTGAGCTGTAGACAGACAAAGTCATAAATACCAGGAGGCCAAATATGACATGGCCCCAAATGGTAGTAAAGTGTCTTAATTCCTCCAGACATATGTGTAACTATATCATCAAATCCCCAATTGACATGGCGGACATGCTCCCAGCAATCCTAGCCTCCTCTCATGTAGTGGAAATATAAAAGAAATATGCACTATTATAGTTCACATTATGAAAAAAAGCTGTTTTGAAAATATAAAAAATATACTTTGTGGAAGTCGTAAACACACACTTGTATGTTTTAGGGGAACCTATTTGCAGAAAGTGAAAAGACTGCAAAAGAATCCAAGTTGTAAACAGCTGTCTCATAATATTTTATTGTCCATTCCTTCCTATTGCCCTGATTAGACCAGTGTCCCCATCCCCCCATCTTCAATGTTTATTACAGGTGACCTGCATCTACAGTCGGGCTAAGTGGTGGCCAGACAGGCACACATGATTAAATGCATTGTGCTTCTTCCCTGACGTGGCCACAGACACCAGACCTGGGTTTAAGATTAAAATGTTTGTAAATGCTTTAGCATTTGCTATTGCCCAATCTGAGGTATCAGATTCTTGCATTGCAACTTTTTCTGTGGTTTCATTAGATCCAAACCGCCAGAGAAACCCAACGATGACAAGCTAAAATGTTTGACATTATTTAAAGAATTATGTAAACCCAGGTGTGACTGCCAGTGATTTAAAATAAATCTCTTTCCTCTTCTGGCAGACACTAATGTCTTTAATGCATCTCTAAGCCTCTGACGTTGACCACGGCGACAGGGTGAACAGAGATGACAGCACAGTCCAGTGGGTCACCTGTCCATCCATTTCTGCCACAAAGAACAAACAGGAGGAAAAACCATCAGGAGCGAATCCATCTCGGGTGATGCCCAACATATCGACAGAGGAATGCCAGCTGGATCAAGGCTACTGTATCTCTGATGATGTCATCCTTTTTATCATCCCTCTGATTAATCCCTGTGTCAGTTTGAGTCCCAAATTTGTTAAAACAGCCAAGCAATATACAAGCTGATTGCATATAAAGTCATAGGCTTGAGTAATTGAAATTGAAGTGTTAGGTGGGGTCTGGGTAAATGAACTTTAGGAATGTAGTGTTGTTCTGTCCTTTTGTGTAACGTGCTCCAGAGCCAGGATTTGGGCTTTCTCATTAATCCATGCTGATTTGTTAAACACTTGTTCTTAAACCATGGCCCCGCCCTAATTCTGTTGTTTTCTTCTTACTAAAGCCATCTTTTTTATTTCTTGAGAGATGTCTTGAAGCAGATGGATGGATAGAAAATGTGTGGATAAATTTAATCTGACTAAGGCACACTAGATTGGACCCACAGATTAGGATTGCAGTCAAGTATTTTGCAATAATTATTCTCTAGTTGAATTAAACATATCCTCTTAACACGAAAAACATACGCTTGCCATGGATGTCTGACTGAAAACATCTGTAAGCATCACTACTGTTATTGAGTGGAGGAAATGTATCATCACCATATGGCAGCTTTGGTGGGTTTTTTTTCCAGAAGAAATGTACAGTGTTTAATGTGCAAATGGATTTGACTTTAAACTGTATAATAAAGCATACATTTTCTATTTCTTTTTTTTATTATATAGACAGAGAATGATGACAAGCACACCTCCACTGTAACACCATCTCCTATGACAGCATAAATGCATCAGCGTCTTTTGAAGCATCGTCAATTGATCGAATTCATCCATCCATTCATCCCCCTTGTCACATGAACAATGACCTGGAAACCTATCTGCCTGCTCGCATGCTCCCCTGATTGTTCATTATCAAATGCATTTTATTCTTCTTCCCTCTGAGACAATTAAACAATTGGTCTTGTTTGCTAATTGATGGCAAAGTGGCGGGAGCATTCGTCTCGGAGATCTGTCTATTTGTTGGCATGGAGCCATGGATGAAGGCAGGTAATTGAATAAGACACCTCTCCGGCCCAGGAACCTTTGTTCTTTTATCACTGCCCATTTTCATAAATCTCATGTGCTAATCTCCCTGCCAGCCAGTTTGGCCCACCCCAAACGACACCATGTAAAATAGTTACCCGCCGCAACAATGGCTTCTCCTGCTGATAATATCTGGGCGGTTGTTGACAATGAAAGCAGCTGCTCTATAGACTACCTTAGGTCAGGCTTAAACCCACGTCCCGTTTTTCTTCATAGCTCTCGCTACCACTCCTCTACCCGGTAGTGTGGGGCTGGAGGGGCTGATCTGTCCTCAATCTCATCAAGCCAGTGAAAGACCTGCCTCCTGATCACTGCCCTCAGTGGATATGACAGGTTGTGGGTTAACGTGTGTTCATCATGGTGTTCGTGTGCATGCATGCTTGCATGCGGATGGTACATACTTGTAAGCATGGTTTATTAAAGAGGGAAAAAACAAGAGCAGCAGAAGCGGGAGATGAAAAAAACAACAACTGATTAAATAAGCATATGTTTCACAAGTCATTAAGATGGACTGTGCAGGGAAAGCCTGCTGTGGACTTGATTTAACACGCCAGACCAGTAAGTCAGTGGCGGATGGAAATAATGTATTAATTTTTTAAAGAGAACCCCCCCCCAAAAAAACACCATCTCCATCTGGCTAAGTGTGAACTGGGACATTGCTAGATTACAGCATGTTCAGTGTTGTCTTATATCTGAGTCTCCACAGGCATAATGTGCTAAGAATCAATGCATTTTCAACAAATGCTTCATTAAAACAGAATGGCAATGTTTAATTCCATCTATTAAAAACGTGTCCTGGCACTCATTCCAAACAAGCCAATGTTTGAAGAATTAAAAACAAGACAGAAATCAAAGCACAATGTTAGCATTCCTATCAAATCTACCACGAAGTGGGAAATGACCTACAAATATACTACTAAGAGCTTTATTACAAGAAAAGTTATTGTAAATGTTAAATCAATATATCCGTAAAATGCTCAACATCCCAAACAAGTTAGATATAACAGCACACACCTATTAAGAGATAAAGCTAACTTAAAAATGATATAACCCCAACATAACTTCAACCACCATCACGGCCCAAGACAAATGCATCCCTCCATGCCATAAGTTTTTACTGCCATTAAACTGCACCAATGCTAACAGCCACCCTAACAGAGATGCTGTGTAATTCTAGCATCTGATCAATACATAAAGATAAGTGTGGACACGGAACAGGACAGGACAGCATCATGTCAGTCAGCTAGCCCTTCTCTCACTTGTCTCTGGTCTCTCTTGCCCGTACAGGCCCAATCACTCAGGGTCATATCTGTAATGCATGAACCTTCTCTGGCTCCTCTCTTACGGTACGTTCAGCCTCGGCAGCCCTATAAAGGACTGTGTAGAAGGGAAATAAAGTGGTTTGGTGCCAATATCTTGTCATGCTCAGAATGACAATGGCTTGATCCAGGCCTTATCTATCATGGCAGTGTAGACAGGGCCTGCCATGCTGTTTCCCAAATATTATTAAAACTTTGAACTACTTCCACATAAATTGGGAGCTAAATCATCCCGGTGCTATTACCCAGAGAGAATGTATGGCCTTCCATCGCCTTCACAGTAATTACACAGTTAGCGCGAAGCATGGCTGGGCATTTTGCAACATGGGAAGTAGCGGAGAAGAGTCAGGGGATAGAGGAAGAGCAGTGGGGAGGTGAAAGAGGGGTCAGGGGATGGAGGAAGAGAGGTGAAAAAGAAGTTGGGGTGGAGGAAAGGAGGTAGGGAGGTGAAAGAGAAGTCAGGGATGGAGGATCAGACGTGCGGAGGTGAAAGAGAAGTCAGGGATGGAGGATCAGAGGTGGGGAGGTTAAAGACGAGTCAGGGATGGAGGATCGGAGGTGGGGAGGTGAACGACAAAAAAGGCAAAGAATTTGGGATTGCCGACGTGTGATTGTTACAGTTCCAGTTTTTAGTGCAGAACATTATTCATTCATCAGGTCAGGCCAACCTGAGTACGGAGCCATTACCAAGCCTAGAGAGACCTAACATCTGCTGTTAAGTGCAAGCAGGCGATACTGTGACATGTTTGCAATCTTGTCCTCTTCAGATGTTTGGCCTACAGTGATACACTTCAAACACTTGGCCAGCGCTGCTTTCTTTCCCTCGCTGTAACACTCTCTCTCTTTCACTTCTCTCAAACACGTTCGCTCTTTCTTTCAGCTGAGCTGCAAAGCTCCAGTACTGATGCCCTCTTTTCCTTGACTTCTCCATTCCTCTCTGTTATCTGTTGCTTGTCTTATCACTCTTGCACCAACCCCCCTTCAAAATAATTAAAATAATAAACAATATTCTCTGTTACTCCAATATATAGGGATGTATCACTCTGTGCATATGATCCTGCTTATCCCTGATGTATTGTATCCCATGTCACTCAGCCAGAATGATCCCTTAGTAGTATAGCATCAGAGTGAGTGATACAGATGGAAAGGTTTTCTCTCTTGGTTTCTCTCTCTCCCTCTCTAACATGTAGGCTTTTGTAGGCCTATTGTTAGTAATTAGAAACAGAGTAGTTTAAGATGCCGGTGTTGTGGCGGATGCCTCTTTCAGACATGTTGCATCAGTTACCCCTACCAAACTGACAGGTTAGGTATACACATGGGTACTAGCAGGGCCAGCCAGAGGCAGAACTAAGCGGCTGCTTTGGGCCCTCTGGCCACCAGTGGGCCCCCAATCGAGTGCACAGGTGACTCCGCATGGTGGGGGAGGCCCCCAAATCAAATATTGCTTAGGGCCCCGAAAAGACTCAGGCCGGCACTGGGTACTAGGACTGAGAGGGGAAGTAGGTCTCCAATGGTACTAGGACTGAAAGGGGAGGTAGGTCTACATTTGTGCTAGGACAGATGGAAGAGGTAGGTCTACATGGGTATTAGGAAAGAGAGGTGAGGTAGGACTAGATTTGTTCTAGGACTAATGGAGGAGGTAGATTTACATGGGTACTAGGACTGAGAAGGGCGGTAGGTCTAAATGGGTACTAGGTCTACATGGGTACTAGGACTGAGCGGGGAGGTACATCTAGAGCAGTACTATGACTGAGATGAGAGGTTTATATGGTATTAGTACGAAGAAGGGAGGCAAGTCTACATAGTAATCTAAGAGTGGAGGTAGGTCTACATGGGTACCAGGGGGAGGAGAACTCGACAATGATAATAAGTGGAACATCTGTTTAGCTGCAGGTGTCTTTTCCTCCTCCTCCTTCTCTTGTCACTGTGTTAACTGATGATCTCACCCTGTTACATCGCTGTACTGATCATAACCCTCCCCTTTAATATAGCCACCCTCTCACACACTAAACAAGTCAGTGTGACACATACTTCCCTGGAGCATAAAAAAGGACATACAGTAAGATTAAATATACCAACACTAACTACTGGTAAATCTACAGTAGGTTTCAAATAAATATATGAATGATGATTTCATTAAATTGTCTTGTCTGGCAATTAATTATTACTTCAATGCAGCAAACGATTGATCTCCAAAAGTAGATAACTGTAGTAAGTCTTTAATCTGCGTTACTGAAAAGCATCAGCAAAGTAAAAAAGAAACTGACATAAATACCTACAAGGTACTTGGTAGACAGATATTCCATGAATAAAAAGTATTGAGAGCACGGTCATAGCCCATCTCACCAACAGTGTGACCCATGCAGCCATGACTTCATAGGAAAGGCATTGGCACTAAATAAGAATGGGATTCGCTTACCACAGCTTCATTTGCCTTAAGAAGATGAAGACATTATTTTTTTGTAAATCCAGCTGGCAGGCAACTCAAAGACCATTAGACTAGGTCTTGTACTTGTTCAAAGATAAGAGAGCAGAGGACAGGAAAAAATGCACACAAGACAGAGGCGGGGTAAGCGGGGCTAGGCCTACTCTTTAAAGTGATATCAATTTTGCCATTAGTTCAATTTGAATTGACCTCCCCCCCTCCCCCGTCCAAAACACAAAGAAACAGATGCCAAGATGCTTTTGTTACAGTGGCCCAAAACACAAAGCAGCAGATAAAACTGGAATAGAAAGAGCAAGAAAGAGAGTGGGAGAGTGTGTGGAATTCAGCATCTCTGAGCCCTTTGATTGCTATCTTGGGGCTATACAGAGCAATTACTGGCTGGAACCATTAAAGAGGCTGATTACAGGCAGACCAGACTGTGGTGGGAGCAGCAGGATTAGATGGACCAGCAGATTCCAGGTACGACTCAGCAGGCACCGGACGTCTTCATTCTATTACTCCTCTCACCACTCATCACATAGCCTGGGAAATGGATGCTCAAGCTATGGGGACACCAAAGAGGAAATGGACAGCCCATTGGATGCTGATGCTATTGGGACAGCAATGAGGATATAGACAGCCCGTTGGATGCATAAGCTACAGGGACACTAATGAGGAAATAGACAGCCCATTGTATGTTCTAGCTATGGAGACACCAATGAGGAAATAGACAGCCCATTGGATGCTCAAGCTATGGGGACACCAATGAGGAAATAGACAGCCCATTGGATGTTATAGCTATGGAGACACCAATGAGGAAATAGACAGCCCATTGGATGCTCAAGCTATGTGGACACCAATGAGGAAATAGACAGCCCATTGGATGCTCAAGCTATTGGGACACCAATGAGGATATTGACAGCTCATTGGATACTTAAGCTATGGGGACACCAATGAGGAAATAGACAGCCCATTATATGTTCAAGCGATGAAGACACCAATGAGGAAATAGACAGCCCATTGGGTGTTCAAGCTATGGGGACACCAATGAGGAAATTGATAGCCCACTGGATGCTCAAGCTTATGCGGATGCCAATGAGGAAATAGTCTGCCTATTGGATGCTCAAGCTATCGGGACAGCAATGAGGAAGTCAGGAATGCACAACTGGTACACCTATAGGGAAGTCAGACTCTATACTATGGTCAATGGAGTTCTGTTATTGCAGTCCATTAACAATATTTAAGATGGCTTATCACAACTCAGAGAGAGACCCAAATGCAGACACAGGTGGCAACCTTGCAATTGTCAGTATATTATAATCTAAATCATAAGGCAGAGACAGGTAGTGGACATGCAGGGTTCAATACATGAAAAACAGGTAACTCAAGGCAGAGACAGATTGGCAGGCAGAGATCAGGTCGTAACTGGCACTGGTTCAGTACACAGGAAATCTAGAAATAAACACTGGGGAAAATGAGCAAACAAGAAAATGCAGGGACGATTTGGGAAACACAAGATGAACTTGCAAAAAGAACAGGGAAAGAGCAAAGGTTAAATACACAGGGGACATCGGGTACACCTAATGGGGGAAGACCAGGTAACATTTCAATTTTTTTTATTTTAGTTATTTAGCAAACATTCTTATCCAGAGCAACGTATAGTGAATACAGGGACACTCCCTGGAGCAACTTAGGGTAAAGTGCCTTGCCCAAGGACACAACAAATTTTGGGGAATCTGTCGGGAATCTGCAACTTTCCGACTACAAGTCTGACTCACTAACCACTGAACCATCTGCGCCCCACAGGTAAAACAGATTAATAGAATTAGGGTGTGACACGGCCAGTCACTGCCCTCCACAAGAAACCAGCTAATGACCCTTCTGAAGTGAAATACTACTTACTGGTATAGTGTATTTCTTTCTTCTCCAAAACATTGTAGCACGATCTCACCAACTTTCCTGTTATTTGTTTGAGCAAGATCTCAAAAACAGTTGTACGTAAGTGTTCAATTATTTGGTGGCTTGTAGTCATAATCAAACTTATATGTGTCAAACACAGTACAACATATACGTTTTTTTACACCCAAAGCCAAATAGAAGAAAGTAACATTCCACCTCTTGCGTTAGTGCTCATATTTCTGCAGTACACAGTCGGTGCCACAGTGTATTCACACTTTAGTGGTTAATGGGGGTGTCTGTAGAGAAAGTATCCAACGTTGGCTAAGTAATTTAGTATAAAAAATTTAGCTCTTCACCTGTTTATTTTATTTTTAAGTGTCTGTTTGATGCAAGCCTGACAACATATTTAGTTAATTTAAATTAATCCATCATAGTTGTAAATTTGCCTTTAGTAACTTATGTGTGAAAGATGGCCGATTTCTGAGGGCCACAGCTTGTGATACTTTGGCCATGATTGACTTTTACTGCTTGTTTGACCTCCACCTGTCACAGCATTTTTGTAATAGTTGGTAACAGTGGTAAGTCACAATGATAATAGAGGGCAAGTGGCAGATGATTTATTTCGTGAAATGTGTTAAAGTATAAAACAGGCATTGAACAGATGCAACCATAAACCAGACAAGTGAGCGAGAAGGTCATGAAATACTGTACGATTGATGTGCAAAGCAGATCAGGGTTGAATGTTGAAAAATTCCTTCAGCTTCCATTTTGTGGTTGGTGTGACAGTTGTTACAAGTTGTGTCATCTAAAAATTTCTGAGCTGAAGTGTTGGAAGGTTTAGTTGTGGGTGTAAAATGAGCATTCTAGGGGTGACAGCGGACATCCTTGTGGTGCTCCAGTGCAAAAGGGGATAACGACTATGTATTGCATCCTGTTCAGTAATTCGCAGACAGATGGCATTAAACTCAATTAAAAATAATAGACATTGCTTTATGAAAATAATACTTTGTTAGCCATGTAACGCAACACTTCTTTTTTTGAGAAGGTCAGAAACTGTTTCCAGGGACACAAGGCCCAAGTGTGTTTATATAATTTTTTTAAACAGTCCTCCTTGTGTTTGCCTGGTCACTGACAGAGATGTGACATTTATGAAATGTTGGGTTATGGTTATTTGTCACTATTATGACATGTTCAATTAGGGCATTAGGACATGCTTTCTTCTTTCCTCTTCTTTGTTATTTGCACTCAGTAGCACTCTGCATTCCGTTGCCTAGAAACAATTGTAAATAATTTGATCCCTCACACATTTGCGATACCATTGCAATGTGGAGCTGTTGTGCATACTACATTTTCTAACCTTGTATTGGATTTCACATTGTCTTGGATTTTAGGTTTGCCTAAATGCACAATCTCACCATTAATGCTATATGGAAGATAGTTTCAGCAGTCATGATGGTTTTGATATTGTACTAGCATCTTAACAAACTGGATAAAACCTGTAGCCAGTGTCTTTGTACAGATCAATTTACAGTGTAAATAAATGGATTTAAATTGAGAGGACATGTTGGAGGAAGGGGACAGTTTAACAGAAAAAAACCTCCCATAATAATTAATGATTTAGCAGAGGAATTAAAATGCAGTATAGTATATTACAACAGTTGTTTCAATGCCCTTTATGTATAACTTTTGGTTACACGGTTATACAATTACTGTGCCAACCCTTGTCACTGTACTCAGGTGTCTTTATCGTCTGGTCTCATATAAGATTCTGAGGTGTCCAGTTACTTACCACTCCCCCCATCGCTCTGTGTTTCTGCTTGTCGCTGGCAGGTTAGGGGGTGAGTTTAAGAAAGTATGGATGTAGGTAGCAAAGGCATGGAGGAAGGGATGAAGGGAGCGAGAGAAGGGAGGCAGGAGAGGAAGGAGGGGAGATAATTTGTTTCCAGTTTTCTCACAGCTCCAGGCCTGGCGTCTCCCACTTGTGTTGATTTACAGCCTTTCTCAACACAACCACATCTAAGAGAAAAATAATTAGAAGCCTTTAAAACTGGGCAGTTTAAGGCTGTTGTAATGAAATTTGTTGGCCTGCAGTCGAATATGTGAGGGGGAGGCACAGGGGTGAGAACAGTGAAGGGGCAGAAGGAAGAAGAGTGGCTGGGAAGGGGTGGGGATGTATGGAAGTAAGGGGGAGATGGGTGGGGCTTGGTGATGGCTAGCCGGGAGTGGTAGGTGTACTGCACATCACCTGAGCCTTCAGCCCTAGCCTACAAGCTGGTATCCAGCTCGTTCAGAAATGTTCACATAAAGTAAGCCTTTATAAAGTCAATTTTTCCTACCTACTCCTTGTTATGATTATTAAATTCATCCCCAGAGCAAGGCCCCAATTATTGGGCAATGGAGCGCCATAATGAGGCCTGGCTGAGCGGGCTGGCGATCTGCTGTCCTGGCTTCGATGTGAGGAGGATTTCCAGGCCCTAGCTCCAATTCTAGCCCCAGGCAGAAGGGTGCCCTTGCTGGGTTAGCCCTGGTTGGGGGAATGGGGAAGCCTACCTGGCTGTAATGATGGGCAAAGCTCCAGAGGGAACGGCTGCTGGGATGATCCAGCTGCACTGATCTTAAGTCAGAGTGCTGAAGCAAGATTGTAGAAAAAGAAAGCTTCCTACAAACACAAAGTACAGTTCAACGGCTCTATTTTGTCTATAGCATCTGGAAGGAAGAGAAATGTTGTTTTTTCTGGTTTTCCTCTGGTTTTGGTGGAGGGATTTTGTAAACCTATCCCCATCATTGACATTACTGTCTCCACAGCCATTGTGTGAACTCATACATCAGTGAATCTCTCTGGCTTCCCTAAACAGGTCAGCTACATGGAAACATCCTGTCCCTCTGTATGGGGTGGATCCAGCTAGGTGACCTCACCTCCACAGGCAGCGGCAGGGACCAGGCAGTGGCAGCGACCCAGCAGGAATGACAGCTATGCAGGCTGCCCTGCTTTAATGGCACCCTGCCTGTTATTTACTGTGCTGGGACAACACGCATAATTTACTCTGAAGCAACCAGGCTTTGTCCATCTGTCACCTGACCCCTTACACCACTAAAGGGGGATCAGGTGGAGGGTGGAAGGTGTGTCTGTGTGTGTGTGTGTGGGTGGGGGGGGGGGGGCTAGGGGGGTATGCAACAGTCATCACTCACCCCAAATATACTGCTGTACAGACTGCTCTCACACGGTGGTTTGGACAAGAACACTCAGAGTGAAGGCGATGAATGACTGCGTGAGGGCAGACAGAAAGAAAGACAGGATGGGACGGTGAGAGAGAGAGAGCGAAAAGGAGGGAGGGAGGGAGAAGAAGGGAGAAGAGGGAGAGAGAAATGGAGAGAAGGGGGCAGCCATTGAAGGCTGAGGGGTGGGTCCCGATGTGGGTGTTTAGGATGTAGAGGACATGGGAAAACATCCGTGGGGTGACGACCTTGCCTCTCACAGGCTCAGTGGGAGTTCTGGACAAGAAGAGGCAAGTTCCTAAAATGTGTTTCCAACAGGCAAACTAACAGTTAGCCATCCTATTGAATGTTTAAAGCTTATTAATGTCAATCATGTCTGTCCATCATACAGACTAATATGTGCATACAAGGTCAATATACAGACACTCTAGAGTGACTAATAACAGGTATAAAACTATAAAGAAAATTTGACTTCGGTACAGACTGAATGTTCTAGTCATTATACTTTAGAGATTGGTCACCTGTCAGTTTACTCCATCCAACTGTACACTTCACTGGTTCTTTTTCAGTCAACCCTTGCCAGTGGACTTTCCAAACAGGGGAGGGAAGGGTTTAAGGGGCGGCCTGAAGAATCTTACTAGCATGTAATCCAGTCCAAGAACCACTGCCTCTTTGTTCTCTGTTGTTAGGAGCTGCCTTTGTCAAGAGGGTCAGAGCTGAAGGCCGGATGGGAGTGGATGTTCAGTGGATAGCTGGCTGTGGCGGTAGGGACTGGGGGTGCAGGAAGCCAGACAGGCACATGTGCAGGGCGTATGGTCGGAGCAGCTTGAGGCTGCATGCAAGCACGGGTGCAGAACTGGGGTTGCAAGCAGAGCTGCGTTGAGTGTGAAATGCGGTGAGGCATCAGGGAAACAGCATTAATTAAGCCATCAAACTTGATTTATAAAGAACATCTCTTCCATCAAATGCATTTTAAGGTTCTTGACTAATGCTGTTTAAGGACAAGGGGTGCAGCACATCGGAACGTCTGGCAGACCAGAGGAGAAAATAGAGACACCACTCCCATTGAATATATGTGACATTATCCAACACAAAGCTACTGTGCTGTCATCTGGAACTCATCTGTTACCCTGATGATGTATGACAAATGGATATGTATCCTGTTCAAATAAACACACTGGAATCCTACATGCGTACGTTTTTTAAGGTGCACATCTGTCGAGTCCTCATATGAGACACTGTGCATATGTCCCATGTGAAAATTGTTTTGTTTGCCTATCTAGTGTTTCCATACCTGTACATGAACATATATCTTGTTTATTGTATTTTGTTTGCGTGTGAGTAGTGACACTGTGCCATCTGTGCACCCCTAAACCCCAAACCTTGCTATCCAATATGAGCCTCGCTGGAAAGGCAGAGAGTGAAGGACACACTGCAGGAATGCAGGGCTATGTATTGTTTGTAAAAATAAACCATCTGGACAAAGATATTCACAGAGAATTTATATTAAACAGCTGCGAAAGCAAGCTTCTGAACATGGACAGGATAACTGGTGATGCAATGGGACCACACCACAAGTCTTGTTTTAGCAGTCCACAGAGAACGAGCGAAGATGACTTTTGCTTCTCCTGCTTTAAAGGAAGAAGTTATTAAAGCATATTGAAAAGATTTTTTTTTTTAAATTGTATTCTATCATACATGTTATCACACTATAACTCTACATTTTTATGAATGAATAGCTGAAAGCCACTTTGTAAGAATGTATCTTATATTTAGCATAAACCTATCATATTGTGTCCCTAAGCGTTCAAGGTTCCAGGGCTGTGCATAGCCAGTCAGTCTACTGGGAGGGCTCATGGTATCACATCACGCTGTTTGACGACCACAAAGCACTGGAAACACCTCACACACAAACGCAAAGAGACAGACAGACAGACACTTGTTGGCTGGCTGGCAAATCACAAGCAACATATGTGGATCTGGCCAAGAAGCCTACTAGCCCTGTACGCTCTCTCTCTGGCCATCTGGCCAAGCCAAATATTGCCTCAGTGCACTGCACCCCTGGTCTGTTTATCTTTGGTGCTATAGCAGCATTGTCCCTGATCACCCATAGGTACTCTCTAGTCACTAGAGTCACTGACAACAGAACAGACAGCAGACAATCAGTTTAGGTTCTAGATCAAGGTGATTAGTTCCACTGGTAATCAATGCCCTCTTTTTGGTCATCCATATCTGACTGGAAGGAAAATATACAGATGAGAACTAATCTGAAAAATTGATAGACCTTGCCTGGAGCCATGAGACCAATGGTGAATTCAAGAACACAAAATACTGCCAATCTGGACCTCTGTGCAGATGTAAGGAAGTAATATTTTAACCCAGGTCTGCTGTTAAAAACTCCAGCCCCACTCAGACAGTTGAAAACATGGATCAGTCCTCATTTCATAAAATACAAAATATATTTCATGTCTTGTGTAAATGTTCTCTTTTCATTTCTTCAATTTTGTCTTAAGAGCAAAGAAGCGTTAGAAATAAAACTGAACGAATATTACAACAAATCTTGATAAAAAACTGTATTCTTTGATAAAATGTTTAAAAAATGTATAATCTTTTCTTCACTGGTGAAGTGACGTCTTATAATAGGCTAATAAGGTTATGTGGAAACATCTGTTCTATCCACAATTACAATCAACTAATTGCGGCATTACCACACTGTAAATGGAAGAGGCAAGTGGAGGAGGGTAAATGTAAATGACTTGTCTGTCAACGCTGCATTAAAAATCATAAGTGGTTAAAGAAAATAGTGAAAAATAAATAAATATACCAATTTAATTTAAGGACTTAATACCTAACCACTGTACCATACTAAGTATAAAATAACTGGGAAGAGATTTTTGACATACCGATTCCTTGGCATATTGTTTTTGAATTAGCATGCAAAACAACACCAAACTCATAACTTAGAATGTTTCAATGTAAATTAATATACAACATTTTGAAAAACAAATAAAAACATATATATGGGGGATACAATCTTCTCAGCTCTACAGATTTTGCTGCAAGGAGGCTGAGTCAATAGATCATGTGTTGTGGTATTGTCCATATGTAGCATGTTTCTGGTCACAGGTACAGGAATTGATGAAGGATTGCAACATTTGCTTAAAACTAACATTACAGAAAGCAATACTTGTTAACTGGAAAAGTCATAGTCAATCAATCAATAATATAATAATTATTTTAGCAAAAATGTTCATCTTGAAATCAAAAGTGGTGAAATCAATGAGAATAGAAAGGTTATATACTTATGTGAAGCATCACAGTACAGATGAGAAATATATGACAAATAGAAACCCAATTTGACTAGGACTACGAGATAGATGGGAAGAGATCAATTGAAGGGTGGGACAAATAATAGCAAATGTTGTAAAAGGCACATAGGTTCAGAACTATTGTGAATTAGCACAAAGAGAAATAGGTGGTGAATAGAAAAATCTTATGCATATTTGAAACTTCAATTGGGCAATCAATGCTTAGGATTGGGGGAAGTAAAGGAAGCAATATTGAAAATAAAAACAAAAAAACAAACCAAATAATTAAAAATGCTTGATGGAAAGGATGTAAGTGCCTTGATGGAAACCACATCCAATCTGTAACATGTAAGCTGATCCTACGCCCCCAAAAAAGGAAAAAAAAGGCTGAGTGAGGAACATACAAGTCCTGATATCTGCAGTGCATTACTGCTCTCCAGTAGCACTCCAATAGTTGTAGTTCCTCATCTTCCTTAACACCCGTTCACTTAACCCAATCCTATCTGGGTGCCACAGGGAGTTAGCTCCACCCCGTAATCTCTCGGTGCCACAGGAAGTAAGCTCCAACCCTTCATCGCTGGGTGCCACAGGGCTTGGCTCCGCCCCTTCCTTACTAAATGTAGACTAGGATCTAATCGTATCTAATGTATGATATATGCTGTACTGTAAAATGTTGCTATCTTCTGTTATTAGCTTCACCTTGATACTCTCATCACATCTTAAAAATGTTAACCTATTACTTTATTCATCCCAGGAACAATATTATGTAATTAGTTCAGTTTCTACACACATATCACAAACACTCCTGCTATTAGTGTTGCAACTAATCTTTCTCAGCATTTGACTCAATGACACCATTACACACTTATACTGTACGTGCAAGCTCAAACATACACACAAATACACAAATACACACACACACACGGACAAAACACCGCCTTGAGGTCCAGTTCTGTTCTGCTCTGCCTGCTGAGGAAATGGGATCCAGTCCACTGTAAGCTTGCTACTAGGCTGGTGCCAGAGACTGGGCTTACACACAGAGTAAATGCTGTTATTTGCATGGAGAATGTGAAACATGCAACTTGTACATGCACATGTAAAATTAGATCATGTCGGTTAAACCAAGCACAGTGTAGTGAAGTTTTGATACTGTGAAGTTTTTGCACTCTCAGAGAGAGTGAGCGGGCGCTGGGATTTTCTGATCACAACACAGACTCACTGTTCTGCAGTTGATTGGTAGGGAAACAGAGATGCTTAATGTACATAGTCCACAGTTGAGTAAACAGGCACACTGTACTTACCGTAAGTGTATGATAGGAAGTGGGCACATCAACCAGGGGCCCCTGCTTATCCAATCAGAGCTGGTTAATAATAGCAACAGAATAACGCTCTTTAGAATGTACTTTTAATTGGTTTATAAATTGACCCAATTATGCAGTGGAATTCACCCTCTAAGTCACCTTCACTAATCTGCTTGAAGCCTCAGAGGAGTCAAAGGAAGTGGTGTCATCACGTCAAACGTCGGCACAAGACACAGGGAGGCCAGGAGACTAGCGGCCGGTGTGTGCATGTGTGGATGTGTGTGTGCATGTGTGGATGTGCGTGTGCATATGTGGATGTGCGTGTGCATGTGTGGATATGCGAGTGCATGTGTGGGGGGGGGGTCCTGTGTTTGATTGTAGGCCTGGTGTAGGTGTGTGTACGTCCCTCATCGTTGCAGATCATGTGAATACGACAGCAAAATTGGATTATCAGATTAGCACCAGACATGCCATCTGACCTCTGAAGCAGGCAGTCAGACACTGGATGTCTTTGCCTGGCAAACAGTGACGTTAGTTAAGGCATGCAGTCTTGTCGCTTCCAGAGATAGGAACACACTTTACCTGGAGGAAGGACAAACCATTACATGTTGGATTAGATTTATGAATAAAATTAGCCTAGCTAATCGATTAACAATAACCTTTACAGAGGAAAGTGACTATATTTGTTGAGCAAAAACGTGAATAAAAACAAATAAAAAAAGAGTTAAACATTAAACAAGGCATTTTAACATTAATATGTATTTCATACGTATGAATAATACTATTTGTTATAAACATTTACTTTGAGAAATTCTCTTACATTATTGCTGTACGTTTTTGTTTGCGTTTGTACCAACAGGCGTTGGTTCATTTATTACGGTGTGAAGCAGTAGACCTGCCTTTGAGAACTGGACTGTTTTTAAAAGCCAGCAGTAATGAGTGGAGACATTTCCTCCAGGTCAGCATGCAACAGCCATCTATCTAAACTACCGATGGCCACATGGACCCACAGTCAGTCATCTCCTCTGTGTTTGTTTCTGGCAGAGCAACAAATACAGGTAATTCACCAGTTACACTGCTGTTGTTACTAATCCACTACAAACAGTCACATGACCAGGTTCCCCAGTAGCCTTTACTTAAACAGGCATGAAGACATGGCACAATGCTGTTGTAAAAAGTCTTTGAACAAAATTACTTCCTGTCCTCAAGCACACCACAGGTTTAATTATGTGTTTCAAAGCATAAAACAGGTAAGACAATTTGTAGTGGGAAATCATATTTCCATTGGAGGAGGATAAGCACATAAAGGAATGTCATATTTTTTTTTCTTCACAGGGCTTCAAGGATCGTGTTTCAGCTAATGGGTGTCGGGCTGAAAGCACTAATTAGTTTTTGTAGTCGACTGTCACCGGTAGAGAAAGAAAAGGTGCCACAATAAATACGTTCCCACCGTGGAACCAAAGCCTGTAATTTGAATCAATGCTCCTGTATTAGGTTGTGGGATTTATAAGCATCTCAACAAAAATGTAGAGATGTAATTGCGAGGTTGTCTCACCCACACCTTGGCTTGAGAGGAGGGACTCTGATAAGTATGATTACCCTCTTTAACAAAAACAATGCTTTATAAAATAAAGAATCATCGACAACGTGAGTTTGGAAAAGCATTGAGCAAAGGGAATAAACCAACACCACGTGAAGTAAATAAATGTATACGTATATTGCTATGTATACTGTATAGTTCATATTTCTCTAAAGCTACAGCAGTACATTAAATCTTAGATTAAAAATGTTCCCCTAAAAACGATAACACTGATTTTTTAAAGGATATTAAACACGGTTGAGGTCTAAGATACTAGTCCAAACAAAAAAATAAATCACAGGCACATGCACACATGCACACAGACACATTCAAGTGTTGTTTTTCCTTTCCACTCGTACCCCACATAAAAAAATGAGGAAAAAAGAAGCCATAAAATTATGTAAACATAGGCTGTTACCTTTCTCAGTCCTGCCATGAGCAAACAAAGAGGTCTGGTGGCCTGAGCTAAATGACCTTCCAGGTTTGGAATTTTCCATCTCCCTTTTAAAGGAGCTTAAAAATGACAATTAGGGAGGGTCACATGGTCCCTTTATGCATGATTTATTCAGCGTTGAGGGAATACATAAAGATACAGAGCTTCTACCTTCTCTGAGATGAGGTAGCTAGGTTGGTGGAATGGAGTTATTGAGGGCCAGGTGCTCTCCATAGTCTACGCCGTGTTCCGCAGCTTGTCATCTTGTGAGTCACACTCCCTAGTCATTAGGAATGAAGGAGGCCGTCCCGGCCCCCAGCTCCCGGCCCCCAGCCCCTAGCAACAGAAACACGGCCAAATGACACCTTTCTGTAAACAAACAACAGACAGCAGCAGAGCAGTGAGCGTCTACAGAAGCCTCTCCGTCGTTGACACTGATATCCCCTCCATACTTCCCTCCTGTCTTCTCTACTTATCTTTCATCCATCTGGACCACACTGACTTCAGCCAAGAACTCCCTCAGTGGGGTTAGTTGAGTCAAAGGGTTTAGCTGAGACACCCTATGTTTGTAGGAAGCCATACACAAATGTAATCATTTTGTCACACTTGTTGGAATTTTTTGTAAAAAAAGAACATTTCCAAGATTCTTATATACATCATTTGTGGTCTCAATAATCTTTAATTTTAAAGTGTTTTCTTGGAGCTGTGCTACACAAACTATGTTTTTGTATTGTGTCTAAACCTCCTTATTGTATTGACTGGAAACTGTTCATCCAGCATATTCCCGGCAGATCATCTGTTCAATTGACAAAGAAAACGGTGAGAAAAACATATAATGCAATTTGACAACTGTAAGCTTGAGTGGGATGGCAGAATGTTTATTTGTTATTTTTTTGAGGAAGCCAAATAATTATCAGCCTGAAAGAGGTACCGTGCATGCAGAAAGTATTCCCAGCTCTTCACTTGTTCCCCACCGGATTCCGAAAAGGATGAAAATCATTATTTCCCTCCAAATTCTACAAACAATACCCCATAATGACAATGTGACAGAAGTGTTTTGAAATCTTAGCAAATTTATAAAAAATAAGTGTGTAACATAACAAAATGTGGAAAAAGTGAAGCGCGGTGAATACTTTCCACTTGCATTGTGCATGTTTGCTTCTAATTTCATTTGGTAGGCTTGGTAGTCTATTTGTTTATAATTACAAGGGTTATAGTATGTATCTTCTCATTTGATGTGGTTGTACAACAACAAAAATATTATACAATTTAAAATTTCTAACAATTCATTTTGTTCACGTTATAGCCAAACACACTTCTATTAACCATCAATTCACCCAATGGTTGTCAGAGGGGATCAGGAGCCAAAAGGGATTCAGTATTTTGTATTAAACACAAATAAACATTAACAGTGTGCTTAAGTTCCAGAAATGTTAACTAGACCAATATTTGCTGTTTAGTTCACAGCTAGCTCACAGGCTAACAGCAGCCATTGCTTTTAGCAAGTTAGCAAGCTAGTTAGCCACTTGACTGATTTTAGAACAACTACTGTATTTACAAGTTTTGTTACTAGTGTTCATAATTTTGTTTGCTGGAAGTCTATTGACATGGCAGGAGTTGATATACTATTTGAAAATGTATGTCCTGCATATCTATATTCAACTATCAGCCATGTCTTTATACTTGCCAGTTGTCACAAGCATTGGTCTGGGCTAGAGAGAGGGCTTTGACTCACATGGGCAGCGGCAGAGTGTGTCTCAGCGAAGAACGTTGAATAAGCTGCTAACAAGCCTAACGCAAGAGGCGCAGAATAACATAACAAGCATCGTTGAATCATGAGTCCACTAATCACCAGAGAATGCAGTCAATTCAGTTATCAATAATATTAATGAATAATTATTAACCTAGATGATATAAATAATAGTTTTTATTTCATTACTGCAGGTCCGACTGGATTTAAATAAATGTATTTATTTGAAAATGAACCAACATGTTTCTTATATTACTTCAGTATCTCCAAGATTGATTTGGCTGAAAATGAAATAATTTTAGTTTTAATGTTGCTAAGAACATTTGCATTAAGTAATCAACACAAAACATTTACCATGTGGAAATTTGTGAAATTTACTTAGTATTAATGATCCATCATCAGCTAACTTTAGTGTGGAACAATTGTCCAGACACATTTGGACAAGGGTTGTATTATCATTTATTGACCAAATTATAAATAAATAATTTATTCATACAGTGAAAACACAGGGCGAGTCTCTTACACAGATATGCCCTGTGATACAACAATAAAATGAATGAAGTCATATGTGTTTCAAAGCAAAGCCCTTTGCTCTGTGTCGGGCATTTGGACAGTGGATACTGATGCACAGTGACTCTTTTGAACAGTTGGGCTATGTTGAAGTGGTGAATGTAATACTTGGAAATGTTTGAAATGAGATAACTTAGAAATAATACTGTATTTGCCTTTATATAGTAATGCTATTTGTCTCCCCTAACCAAATACAACCTTCAGTAATTCTAGTTAGAGAATGAAGAGTATATTTAAAGTATTTGAAACAGACGATGTGGATATTACAAGCCATGCAAAGGTGAATAAATTGTTATGAATATTGAATTTGCCTTCAAAATTACAACTTCAATGCCCCACACAGCATATTATCCAGTACTAAATTAACATTGTCAGTTTGGACTCATATAGAAACTGAAAAATATAAATGGTTTAATACAACCATGATGTGCGGAACAGGACAAATCTGAACATAAGGAACCTGAGATGTTGGTGTATATTGCCTCTTCCAGGAGTGAACACAAAACAGGTGACTTTTAAGTACTGACAAGTTGGAGAAATTAAGTTACTCTAATTAAGTGTCAGGGATTCTACAAGAAATTTTTGGTGCAAAACTGTGCCTAGTGCAATTGAAAAGGTCTGTGATTTTCTTAGGTCAAAATGAATTATTGCCATAAACAACAATTTAGCTGAACACAAACATTCTCTTTCTTCATTGAATATTTAGAGGATATAATTTACAGTTCTGGAAAACATGAAATTAAATTTGAAATGTATTATTAAAATGTATAAAAGACATCGTGTAAAATAGCACTTGTTGTACTTTAGGATTGCATAAAAACTGTTTGCATGCAACTATTATTGGTGAATGTAAAACACATTTAACCTTTACTAGTTGTAGACAATATTAATAGGATTTTTCAAATGATCTCGATTTATTTTTTTATATATTTTACATTTCCTTTTTCAGTATCTTACATACATTTTAGGACTACTATTTAAAACAACGTATATAGAGTTCTCTACATCCCTTTATCATCCCTATAGTACTATTAATGATTATAGGGAAAAATTTGGAATTTATTGATGTTATATTTCAAAGCTCATTTTGCTCTTCAAGTGGAATCCCCTGAACTCACGCCTACATTCATACAAACACAGGCGCACGCACAAATGCACGCATGTACAAACACACACACACACACACACACACACACACACACACACACATACACACAAACACACCATGGCCTGCCTCTGTCCGGTCTGAGAACAGTGTTGGTCCTGGCCCATATCACTCATTAGTTTGCAAAAACGGTCTGCTGCAGACGTGAGGTCACTGCGGCTGAACAGTGTGGCTTTGAAGTCACGAAACTCAGACAGTGCATTAGAAGGTAAAATGCATCCGACTAGGACTTGAATGCCTCATATTAACCAGGCGGAATAGTGTTGATATCTTGAGAACAAAATGTATCTGTGTTACACTGTTTTGGAGGAGAGCTTTTTTTAATTTTAACATGTAAAATGAATTTGAGCTTGGGAACTGTTCAGGTCAGAGAGACTCCCACATGATATTTCACTATGCCATCTCACTCTGGAGTCAGGGCAGATTACTTATTAATTAATTCTGCTATGGGCAAATATAACCAGTGTTCTCACCTATTCTTGGAAAAAAATGTCCACAATAACTAGAACTAACATATTTGTATTTGCACATTTCACATGCTTTACACAACGTGCAGGAAAGCACCCACACGCATACTTGCTGAGTCAGTGTGTGGGGTTGCTGGTGTATGAAATGATGGGAGATGTTTTAATTTCCTCCCCTCCACTGGATGGCTGGGCTGGAGGGTTTAGGAGGGAGGCAGGAGATGGAAGCTGGGCGGCTGCCCCCCTAGAGTTTACCTCCCCTGGCCCTCTTGCCTCGTTCAACGTGTCACGGGTAGTGACTCACAGCCAAGAGAGCAAACAGGAAGGATGTTAACCACCACCAGCGCAGCGATTTACCACCCTCCCCTCTAACCCCCACCTCCATTCCACACAAAAGACCCTAGCTTAATGAAGCCTGGAGAAGTGCATGGCACGGCGATTACATCAGAGCTAGGGGGAACACACACACACACACACAGTGAGAACAATGAGTAGCTCTAGAGGGAAGGATCAAAGGGATGCTGTCGAGGAATCTAAACTACCGTAGTATCACCAGACAGAACATGGACAAATCTGTTTGAGACAGCCATGGTGTACAGCACAAACAGCCACCGGAACCAGGCGATACAGCACCCGCGACTCCTGTCAAAGAGGGTAAAACGAAGGGGGTAGAAGTTGAGCGGTGTGAGTGAGTGGGAGATGGGATTGCGAGAGACGAAGAGAAAATGACGGGAAAAGAAACAGCGAGGGACAGAGGAAGAGCGAGTGAGTGCAAGGTGAGAACAGCGCGTTGGTCAGTTGCCATCACTCACGCGTATCCTCGCCAAGGAGGTTTCCTTTTCACCCCTTGCGACCACCTTGTCACCCTGAATCCCTGCCACTCTGTCACTGTTTGCCCCCAGCCCAGGACTGTGTCACACTGCTGTCACACTACCACACTGACCCCTGACCCACTGTGTCCCAGGTACAGACACTTAAAGAGAGTTGAAGAGGAGAGCGAGGGACATGGTTGTGTCTGGACATGCCTGTCTCCTTAGATCCCAGGCCCCGGACATAAAGTGCTAACGCTATGTGTCCATAGATTTATGAGGGTGTGTTTGGGGTTAGGGGGTTTGCCGGTGTGTGTGTGTGGGGTTGTGTGTGCGGGGTTGTGTGTGTGGGAAGGGAGTGGGATATGGACCCAGCACACATTGGGGGCTGCAGCTGAGTCACACAATCTCCTTTTGGGTCCCTAGTTCTAGGCATGCACACACACTCATTCACACGCATACTTCATGGACTCACTTTCATAGATTCGTGGATGATGGGCAAGTACAATTATGTACCCTACTTTATCCTGGTTACATGATACCTTATCCTGGGGGTCCTTTATATCTGTAGGCTCATCACGAAAGAGAAGAAAAGACAGTTAAACTAATTCTGAGAGGAGCCTATTCTTCTAAATTCCAGAATGTTCTATAGAGCTACGCAAAGAAGCAAGAAGACACTTCACACTCTTGGAGTGAATATTTGCTTTTAAAGTTGGGATTTTCGATAAAGGCGCTGGGCTGGTGGCGTCATATAGCACATTATTCTGCCCTGAGGGCCGGGAGCCAAGGAATGCTCCCTTCCAAAGAGCCCACATGTCAACCAATCAGACCCCTGGGATCCCATGGAACATTACCCATAATCCTCTGAACAAATACATGTATCTGATACCATAACAACCCTCTACCAACACGTCTGAGACGCTAGAGTCAGGGCAAAAAGAGTGTGACGCATCCGTAGCAACACACCATAATTAACACTAGTGCCAGGATAAACTAAGTTTAGAAGACCCAGCAAAGCTCCCCACCCTCCTCCGCCTCACCCCCTTCACATGCACTACACTGATATTTAACAAAACATTAATCTTCTTGCCAGTGCTTCTAAAGAATACTGTGATGTAGCTGTGAGCTGGGTAATAGTAATTCCATTGTTCAAGTCGTTATTTATGCCTTGGCTGTACCAGGCAGATGAGGTAAGTCTTCTTTATGTTATTATTCACAACTGGTGATACATAAAGCCAGATTACACAAATGTCTCTCTGTTTCACAGGGTGCTACCTCTCCCCTCCCCCAAAACTCTCCATCCCACCCTCCGATGCCTTTCAATAGCACATTTCCCTTTTCTCTCCGCTTTCTAAATCACCCACAGCATTTGCATGTGAATCGCTTGTATATCTTCTTTTATATGATGCACTGACAACACTGGCTTTCCAAAACGGGAGGTGGGGGGGGGGCGGGTGTGTGTGTGTGGGGGGGGGGGGGGGGG